>PVJX010003199.1:0-112085 GCA_004027295.1 Dolichotis patagonum | reverse complement strand
GAGTAGGAAGGGAACAGGGGAGAAGGGTAGCTTCTAGGTAGAAGGCAAGTGCTGGGGACATCATGGGGAAGAGAAGGCCCTGAATTCTAGTAGAGGAGGTGGGGCTAGGGGGGACACAAGGTAGAGATCAGGCTTATGAGGTGGAGAAGGATGACTGGAGGGCATGGTGAGACGGGAGAAGCTGGAGGAGCAGCAGTGGGTGAGAAGAATGATTGTCAATAGAATCATTGCCAATGTTCACTGAGAGAGAGAGAGTCAGAGAGAGACAGGGAAAGAGACAGAGAGAGAGAGACAGGGAGAGACAGAGACAGAGACAGAGACAGACAGACAGACAGAGAGAGACAGAGATACAGAGAGAGAGAGACAGAGACAGAGACAGAGAGTTTCCACATTGTTTTAATGTACATATACAGATGAGGTGTTTGGGCTCAGCGAAGTGCAGTTACCACTAACATGTGAACGTTCGTGGTACTGGGCCGTGATGTGGAACTGAGGTCTCTTCCTTCCAAAGTTGAAATTGTTGCCTCTTTGGGGTCTGGTCCTTGCTCCTCTAGGAAAACCTGGCTAGGAAATTTCCCAGAATCAGCCATGCACCGTCCTCCTCTGGCTGTGTCCTGATGGCACTGTGGGGTCCCCTGCGTCAATCCCAAAGGCCTGGTGTCCAGTCAGCCACCTCCTACAGGACTCCAGCTGATCTCTTCACCTGCAGAGACTGGTTTCCAGGAAACAGACAATCAGCAACAGGAATTGATGCGATTATGACCTAATGATGCTGTTTCTGAAATTATTCAGTTTTTGTTAAAATGAGTCATAAGTTTTAATCATGCTGAAAACATGTTTCTAGCCCAAATAAGAACAAGTCTTAAATTTGATGTTTTACGTACAACTTTAATTGTCACATCTCCCCTCTATTTGATAAACGCCGTACATTCTTTGCTTCCTAGAGCAGAACAGGAAGACTCTCCACCCAAGACCCTCTGCACCTCTTAGAGTGTTAGTTCATGACCTCCAGTCTGCACTCTGTCTCTACTGGTTCCTCCCATGGGTATTCCTGGAAACAGAACCGTGCAGGGTTCTGGCTTCACGTAACCTAACGTTTTTGAGGTTCTTTCACGCTGTAGCTTGCGTCCCTGCTTCATTCCTTCATTCTGACACCATGACTGGGTCATCCGTGTGCACGTGGGCAGCCTCTGTCTTCTGGATTTGGGACCAGGGCTGCTGTAAGCACACCCACGTGTCTGCTAGTTGGTTTGTCAGTTCCCTTGGGCTTCACCTGGGAGAGGACGGCGGGGTCTCTGCTCACCAATGCGCTTCCCTCCCCACGGCTGCTGTTCCTACTACCGCAGGGAAGCCCAGTGCTGCCCTTTCCCCCAGGGCTCTGGCAGCTGATTGTATAGCTTGAATTGGTGTAAATGTCACCTTTCACTCCAGGGGATCTTGGCTCAACTCAGCAACAAGGCAGCAATCAATGCTCTTATTTAGAAAACTTTCTCCAGGGACTTTTCAGGGAGCTCTTTGAAATACGGACTCCATCCCACCACTAGAGAGAGCCTTGTAAAGCTCAGTGTCTTCATTCTAAGGAGAGCAAAATATATTCAAATAATGTTAAGAAATATACAATTGCAAGATTAAAATACTAACACAAGCCTGAAAACTGTAATTCAGCTTATACATTTTATGCAGTTCTACAGAGGTAAAAGTAGATTTGCAGGGCGAATTTGCCCTTGTTCACCTGTCAGTGGAGTAGAGTTTCTTCAAAGAGCATTAGCTGGGAATTACCAAGAGAAACTCACCAAGAATGAGGAGTTTTGGGTAATTACCTTTGAAGAGTTGCTTGGGCTTTAATATGTGACATAAGGTGTGTTGAAGTCATGCCTACCCAGGGAGCAGAGGTTAAGTGAGGCCCGGGTCAGTGCTCACAACCTTGATGGCACACAGAACAGCTTGGGGAGCTGTTGCCAGGGGAAGCCCACGTCCCGCCTCACACATTCAGCTTTCATTCATCTAGGGGTGCGACTGGAGCTTTTGTATCTGATAAAGCCTCCCTCTCCTGCTTCATTCCAGGTGACTTCAGACAACTATCACTGAGCACCCATCCAGGGGGCCTCTGGAAGTTCTTTCAGAACAGTCGGTTTATTTGATGCTCGTGCTGAGCACAGAAGCTGAATTCTACATGCACGTGTTTGCTGTCCCTCCACTCCCACCTTCAAAAAAGCAAGCAGCAAGGGTCTATGTCTTCAAATGCTGATTTTATTTAGGTATATGGAAGTTTGCACATCTATCAGGTCCTGACCTAGATGCCCGATCTCCCAAACAAGTGTACGTTGGAGGTTAAATAAAATGTGGCAAGTTATATGATATTTTTAGGGCTCCAGGAGGGTCAAAACCCTTTAGTTAAGCTCGAGACTCTGAGGGCTAAGACAAAAGCTTCTCTGGATCAGCCCACTTTATTAGGACAAAAGGCGGGGGGGCGGGGAAACTGAGGAAAGTGCAGGCAATGAGCAGGACCTTGGGAGTCACTTCAAGGATATCTCCAAGTAATGAATCAAGTCAATTCAGTAGAGCTGTCTTATCATGAAGACATGGTAGGAGTGAGACTGTAGGAATAATTCCTGCAGCTGCAGTCTCTATCTTGTTAATTGGGGTTGGAGCCAAGTGTCTGCAGCTGTGGTCTTATCTTGTCCTTTGAGGTATCTCTGGCCTCACAGGCCACTACAGGCCTCAGCCAGGACTAGTGATTCAGAGGTTCACTTACTATGAGTCAGCTCCCATCACCAGGCAAGGGGCTGAGGCCTAGGACAGACTCACAGATAAACATAGAAAGTCAATTAGTTAATTTTAAATCCTGCTCAGAGCCGCTGGGTAGTGGTCTCCAACACACATCAGAACATGGGCCTTGGCCAACAGCCTTATTAGCTGGGATCCCATTAGACACACAGCAGCCAAATGGCTACCTGCCCTTGTGCCAGTGGTAGCCCATGTACAGCGCATTGACTGTCCCAAGATACGATTGCTTGGGGCCCAAATAGACATGCGTGTTTGGGGGAGTGTTGAGGGGTCCTACCAGGACTTTATGTCCATAATTATGTCAAAAATGCTGTAGAATACAACAAACAAGGTGATGATTATGAATGATGTTTCAAAAAATGGCTAAGTGAATTTTGTCAAGCAAAAGCAAGTACTTATTTTATAAGATCCAGGCAAAAGGTCAGGATTTGAGTGGAGTTGTTCCTGACCCACCTTGCATGGAGACTAGGCATATTTTTTCCCTATTCCCAGCAGAGGGTAGCCTGAAAAATTTGACAGAGTTGAAGGTACATGTCTTTCATTTTTTACTTTCCAAAAGAGAAATGATTGCATCCCTACACTGGCTGCATTTTCAGAGAATAACTCACTTTCTTGTTTTATTCATTGCCTGGTAATCTACAGAGGAGGATTAAAGGACATGGCAGGTAGTAAAAGCACAGTCAACTTGGCACACTTGCATTTTATCTTTGTGGAAAGATGCTAACAAGGTACTGGCTCTCAGCAAACTGAGAAGGCTTTGTTCTGCAGCATGGAGAGATTAACTGGTGTATATCAGAGCTTTCTGCAGACTTACACAGAACTCAGAATCTATGCCTGATGCTTTATCAATAACCTTTGCAGAAAGAGAAAAAACAAAATGTTGATGGGGACCCACAGGTTGAACTGTGCACTGGCCATACGTCCAACAAGCGAGGATAGGAACAATGATCTCAATAAAAATCAGCAGCCCGGGTAATTCACCACAGCTCCTCAAAAGGACCCATTTCCAAGGCAAGCACAGGACTTAGAGAATCTAATGGGAAGATCGTTTGCACAGATATCTATTAAACACCAGAATGAATTATTAATCAACCTTTCCTGAAGTCTTTTAAAGGGGGAATGAATTTTAATTTGCCAGGAACATTTTATGGGCTTCTTTTCAAAGGCAGCAGGGTGACTGTGATGAATAGCTAAGCATATTTGCAGCTGCTGGATTTTGAAATTGCATTTGGGAAACTGTAGGGGAGTCTTTGGGCAAACACAGAAGCATTAGGGGAGGTTCCTGGGGCATCTCACTGGGATGTGGATCTGGTTAGGAAGGTGTGGCTTGGGGAAGCTGAGAAAAGAGATCATCAATTTTTCCCTGCCACATTGCTAACCAGAGGTCTTTCAAACCTTTTCCTCTGTAGAAAAGAAGAATGACGAAAGAAAAGAGGGAAACTAGAAAGGAGGAGGCAATGAATATATGATGGAAGGAAAGAAAGAAGGAGAGATAGGAGGAAAAAATTGATGTTTACTGAGCATTCCTAGTTTGAAAATGCGGTTGCATGAAAACCATACTCATAAGTCAAACAGATCAGACTCACATTGTAAACATCTTGTTGTCTCTCCAGTGTGAGCACCTGGAAGAATAAATAAGGGCAAAAATGTACAATAGATATTGTGAAACGGGAAGAAATTGTTCAAAATGAAAGAAGAACTAGGGTGGGGGAAGGGAAAAGGAGGGAAGGGAAAAGGAGGGAATAGAAAGGAGAAACATACAAGACAGTTATACTACTAGTTTCTCTTAGTTCATTGAAAAGAAAGGTTTGTGCTAATATGGCTTGGAGAGCTTTTATACACATGTATTGTACTCTGAGTGACTACTTTGAGGGTAACAATACACAACACATTAGCTATTGTTACTCTCCTAACTTGTTATGAAATTTTATTTTTTCCATAAACTAAAAACAAACAAAAATATGTTTACAACTTTTATGCCTTGTAGGATATTCCTGTGTGTTGTCATCCACATTACACAGGCAAGAAGGCAGTGATCCAATCTCAGGTATCCAGTTTACCTTGACAACATGTCCCTCCAACTTCAGAGCACAAGTCCTTTGCACGGCACCCGTGGCCCAACCCTGCTGTCTACACTCTTCCAGTGGATTAATCTTTTGACGAGATCAGAATTTGATTTTGCTATCCGGAGGGGATAGAAACAATGGGTGAGCCCTGCCGAGGGCAGTGGACCATGCGGGTGTGACTCTGGCACTGTGTTTGGCCCCTGGTTCCTTCCTCTCTGACTCTGCCTCTCTTTTCTGCTTTTATCTGTCATGAGATGAGCAGCTTTCTACCATTATGCCTCGCCGCTGTGATTTTCTGCTTCACTACAGGCCTAGAGTAACAGAGTTGGCCAGTCGCAAACTAGAACCTCTGAAACATGAGCAAAATGAATTGTCCTCCTTTAAGTTGTTTTTCTTAGGCATATGGTTTTAGCAGTGAAAACCTGACTAACACAGACCAAGAAGTGGAGTTTTCCCGTGACTATATGTGACTATTTTGGTTCAGAAGATTTTGGAATTTTTTCGTGGAAGGAATCTAGAAAGATTTAGAAACACAGGCTAGAAAAACCTTAGAATGCTAGAAGCAGAGCTTAATGGCAAATTCTGGTGGAAGCTCAGGAGACGGAATGCAGATAGGAATGTAGACAGTACACACCATATCAATGAGCTTTCAGATGGAAATGATGGCTTTGTTGTGGGTTTGATGAGAGGCTTTGCATGTTAAATTCTGACCAAAAAAAGTGCCTTATCCATATTTTACCCATGCTGTAAGATTGTGTGCGGCTGGATTTAAGGCAAACAGATAATTAATGTGGCAGAAGAAATTCAAGACAACACAACATTCAGATGGAGGCAGATATTGCTGGCTGCTTTTGCCAGATTTATAGTGAGAATTTGGAGCAAAAACCAGAGTGTAAATATTTGAAAAACTTGCAGCTTGGCCATAGAAGAAACATATTTAAAATTGAGACTAAAGAGGGTATAGTTGCTTAAGAGATTAGTGATACTAAGGAGAAACAAGTTTCTCTGTATCAGAACAATAGGAAAGATATGTGGAAGTCATTTCAGAAACTGAGCAGAGTACATGCATCATAGGCTCAAGAATGTAAAAATCTCAACTTGTTAGAAATAATTTACTTGGAGAAGGATTCTCAACTTATCAAGTGCATCCTAGAAAAGTATATTCTTGAGTTTAACCATCTTGGCACCCAGAGGCTGCTGCAGCCATGGTTCAAAGTGTCCTGGCTACTGCTTGAATGAAGAAAACTCTGGATTTGCAAGCATGCAGAATGTAAGAGCTGTGGGTCATGGAGGTTTCCATGCAGACTTCAGAGGAAGACCTGGGAAATGAATCAATGTGTGGCAGGGCCAGATCTCCTTGGGCAGTTCTTGAAAAGGTGATGCATGAAGCTGTAACAGTGAAGCTAATGCTGTAGTGGAGATCCAGGAAACTGGAGATGCTAAGAGTGTGGGACATGTAAAGAGAAAATCTATAAGCAGTGAGAACAGACAGTCCAAGAGAGAGACCATATGAGCTCTGAATAGCAAGGCCAAAGGGGAAGGACTGCACAATACCTTTGAAGCTTATATCATACTACCTTGTACCACGGTCACCTGAGATACAGATGCAAGATTTAATTTGTTTGTCCTGCCACTTTTCAGTCTTGTTTTAGTCTTTTTCTTTCCTATTCTACTTCTCCCTTTTGGGTTGTGCTATGGTTTGAGTCTGGGTGTCCTCCCAAAGCCTCATGCAGTCAGGGAAGTGGGCTTCTAGAGAACACCTGGATTTCCAGGTGTCTGTAATTTGTTCCATGTCATCATGAACTGTATGGAATTATGCTCTAGCATTCCTTGATCCTAGCTCATTGGACTACACTCTGAGCAAAGCTTCCATCTCCTCAGACAAGTGACTAGAGTATTATCATCCCCCAGGTCAAAGTACTGTTCTCTTCTACCTTGGGGTGTTGGTGATCTCCAGAGACCAGCCAAGGCTTAGTATCTCACAAATATCCAAGTGATAGGTTTTTCGATCAAAGGTAGAAAAACAAGAGTAAAGAAAGAAAAAATGAAAAGGTCTTTATTGAGGGCATGGGAAGGCTGCAGTAGTGTGAAGATCCCCTTGGGGCAGACAAAGAAGCTGCAGCTTTTATTTAGTTTGACAGGAGGTGGAGTTTGAAGGGGTGGGCAGAGTGACGTTTTGACAGCTGATTGGGGGAACATTGGCATAGGTGCTCATAAAGCAGGCAGTTCAGTTTCCAGCTTGTAAGAAGAACATGGAAGTCAGCCTCGAAGGGAGGCGCTGTCCAGCACCATGTTTGGCTGGCACCACCCTGAGCCTGGCAATGCGTCCCATGGGCGGAACCCATCACCAGATACTGTTTTTTCTTAACAATTCTAGAAACATCCTTCACTTAAATGATATGGCTAGAATAGTCTAGCAGAAAATATTATAAAGTGAATGGATTTCAACATCTCTTGCTTATTAAACATCAGTCATACTATTAAATATCTTGTGAAAAACAGCAAGTGCTTCTGCTTTAAGAAATACTAACTTTTTTGAGGAAGAAAATTTAATTTTAATTTCCAAAAAGTGGTGACTAAAGGAGATTTGACAATTGTACACCTATGCTCACTTTCACTAAGTGTTAACAAGTACAGATAGTGAAGTCATTTCAGAAAGTGCACACAACGCCCTTTCTCATAAGTAAGTAGCCTAAACTACGATTTTGAATTCATCCTAAAATGAGGTAGATTCAATGATATTAAATCCTATAGAATCTTTATAGGATTATAATTTATAAAGCAACAGAAATTCTTGTCAACTCAGCATCTGGAGCAACTATATTTTGCAATGCAAATTTTTATATGCTCTACATTTGTGCCCGTGAATTAGTAAAACACACAGCTCCCATGCTGTTTGCACATGCAAATCAGAGGACGGGTGTCCCTGTAGATTTTGTATTTGGAATCTTCCCTCTCGTGGTGCTTTGCCTGTGTGCCAGGCAAGCTTATTTGATTATGTGAGACGAAAATTACCTGGTGAGTTTAAAAATGAAACTCCCCTTTTTCTCCCTCAATGCCCGAAGGCTTCCATAGGGGCTGCTCGTTAGCAGATACTTGATAAGTGTGTCTCTTGGGCATTCAAGATGCAAATTCTGAGAATCTGTAACTTAGCTTATTCATGTTAGTTTGCTAGGGTTACCATAACAAAGCACCACCAACTGGCTGGCTGAAACAACAGAATCATGTCCTCTCCATTTTCTGGAAGCTGGAAGGGTGAAATCAAGATGTCAGGAAGCTAGTTTCTCTTAAGAGTTGGAGGAGAATCCATTCCAGATCTTCCTTCTAGTTTCTTGCGTTTTGCTGGTAATATGGCTTTCCTCTGCTTTCTCTTCATTTTACATTCTGTCTTTATCCAATTTTCCTGATTTTACATTCATATTCGTATTACATTAGGGCCACCCTACTCTGATATGATCTCATCTTAATTTGTTACGTTTGTAACAACCTTATTTCTAAATTAGGTACAGTTCAACTGATAACATCATGAAGGGTGACCGCCACTTCAGACCAAATTTTCCCTGGTCACTCAAAGTCCTGTTTTCCTGTTTTAGAACCTAGGTTCTCAGGGTTGTCTGCATGCTACATTAACCTGGTAGGTTTAAAAAAGCGTGATGCTCAAGTTCTTTCTCAACTAGTTAAACCACGATCTCTCAAAGTAGGACCAGTATTTCCAAAAGCTCCTCAGCTGCACAGCTGGTTGATGGCCACTAGTTTTGAGTGGTCCTCTGGGACTCGTTCATGCTGGCCATGTCTACTCTTGAAAAACTGAAGAGTCTTTGATCCAGAAATTGCTCCGCAATAGCTCTCTCTCCACCTTCAGATTTGACTTCAAGGGCATTTGTTAGGATGTGTCATGGTCTGGTTCTTGTGTCAGAGCCAACTGGAAGTATCAGACCAAGGAAACTGAAGAGGCCACAAGAAGAGGCGTGAGAATGTCCAGGAAAGTGGCGATTGACAGCCTAGCCTGGGGAGAACAGGAGGAGAAGATAATAGCACAAATACATAGCTCTGTGTGAACATGTCACTACAGCCAGGTCAGCTGCTCTCTGTGAACATGTCACTACAGCCAGGTCAGCTGCTCTGTGTGAGAAAGTGTGGAAATGCATCATGCAATATGGAAGGCATTACCAGGAGAAGATGAAGATAATTGTGAGTGTGGAAAAGGAGGCCCTTTGGGTAACTGAGGAATTCATTGCTATGGAACCTTCATCTCTTGACCATACTGGATAAATTCTATTATTTTATTAAATAAATGACATTTTATTTGCAAAATTGGGACTTATGTAAGCAATGAGAAGAGTATGAAAATTATCTGATTATGTGTCTTTATTATTGGCCTCAAGTTGGCAAGACTTTCCTGACCTGGGTCATTGCTCAGACTTTATTCTACTTCCAACAGTATAATCAAAGGTTGCTAAGGAGATTCACCCTCAGGTGGACAGATTTTGAACAGCTAATCTGAAGGTGTTTGATCAGAGCCAGATGGTTACAGCCCTTTTTCTCAGCAAGTGGGCAGTGTTTGGGTCCATTTAGACATGGCACCTTTCCTGTGAAGTTCTCAGGGGATTTCTGGCAGGAATAATAGGGCTCTTGATAAGCCAGTGAGTAGGCCTTGCTTTTAGGTAACCTAAAAGTGGGGCCTTGCTTTTAGGTTACTCGTCTACTTGGTTACCTGTGTGACTGAGTGTGATCAAGATTCCTGTGAGTAATCAACATGGGGAGAGCCTCTGAGAGAGTGCAGGTGTGCCCACTTCATGCACAGCCATCTTCATGTATACGGACCAATCAGATTAGGCCAATGCAGCATTCAGGAAAACACCATCTGATTTGTATCACTCCATTGCATAAATCAGAATGGTTTGGATTGTGTTAATTTCAAATTCTCCAAACAAAAGCACCAAGAAGATATACATGTAGTAAATCACGATGACTAAATGAATTTTAAGGACCAGTAAAAGACTGAGAAATAAAGCTTGAAATTTTTAACTGAAAGCTTATCTCAAAAATGTTTTAAAACAATTTCTTTGCAGCTGTTATGAGTTCACAGCAAAATCAAAAGGAAGGTACAGAGGTAGCTTCCCATGTAGACCTGACTCCACAAACAAAAACAGCCTTCCCCACTACTGATATCTCCACACACTGGCACGTTTGTTGGTACTCATGAATCTATGTGATATTTCATCTTGAAAAATCTATAATAACATGCAGACACCATTGTAGAATCAGATAGATTATTTTCACTATGCTAAAATCCTCTGAGCCCCGTCCATGCATCTGTGACCCAACACTTGGCTTTCTGGTCTTTTTACTGTTTCCAGAGTTCTGCCCTTTCCAGAATGTCACACAGGTAGAATCATATTCAGGGTCAGCTTTTCAGATCAGCTTCTTTTGCTTAGGAACATGCATTTAAATTTACTCCACGTTTTTCAAGGTTTAAGAGTTCGTTTCACTTTAGCGCTGAGTGATATTATTCTATTGTCAAGAAGAACCACAGTTTATTTCTCCATGCGTCTACTGAAAGACATTTTTCCTGCTCCCAAGTTTTGTCAACTGTGCATTGGTTACAAACATCCATATACAGGTTTTTGTGTAGCTGTGTTTTCAACGCTTTTGAGTAAATAGGAAGGAATAGAAATGCTGGATTGTGTGGTGAAAATATACAAAGCTTTGTGTGAAGCTGGAGGACGGGCTTGCAAAGCAGTTGTGCTGCGTTACACTCCTTCAGTGAGAACTGAGATTCTGGTTTCTCCACCTCCAGACCAGCGTTCCATGCTGTTCATGTTCCAAATGTTCTTCATTTCATTGGGTGTAGAGTGGATTGTTGTTTTAAGATGTTTTCCCAAAGCCATATGATGGAATTTGTCACGTGAATATCTCCGTGGATGAGGTGTCTTTTAATACCTTTGGCCAGTATTTTGAATTTTTATTTTCTCATTGCTGAGGTTTTAGTATTCTTTGTATATGTTGGGCATTAATCCTTTAACAGATGTACCTTTTGCAAATGTTTTATCCCAGTCTTTGCTACAACTTTCCATTTTCTTGATGCTGTTTTTCATGGAGCAGAATTAGTTTTTTCTTTTCATTATCAGCTTACTATCCACTTATTATTATCAGCTTATCAACCATTTCTTACATGAATTGTGCCTTCTGAAGAGTCACTGCAATACATAAGATCATCTAGATTTTCTCCTGTGTGATTTTTTTATGGTTTTTTTTTGCTTCACATTTAGATCTAAAATCTAAATCTTAATTAATTTTAATTAATTTTTAATTAATTTTTATGAGAGGTGTAAGATGTGTGACTGGATTAAAATATTTTTGCATGTATATATTCAGTTGTTTCAGTACTGTTTCTGGAAAAGATTATCTTTGCTTTATTGTATTGCCTTTTCTTGTTTTTCAAAGATCAGCAGACCACATTCATATGAATTTGTTGTTAGGATTTTTTTTACTGTATCTCTATTGATCTATTTGTGTCTTCTCTAACCAATGTCACACCGTCTTGGCTACAGTAACTCTTAAGGTTGGGCAGCTTCAGCCTGATTATATTTTTCTTATCAACATTGTGTTGGCTGTTTTGAATATTTTTGTTTCTCCTTAGTTTCTACAGCTATAAAATAACCTGTTAGGATTTAGATTGTGTTTGCTTTGAGCTCATAGATCAATTTAAGGAAAATTAATAAGTTGATAATGCTGAATTTTTCCCACAGAAAAAATGCAGTCTATGCATTTATTTGGTATTTAAATTTATTTTAATGGAGTTTTGTAGTCTTTCTCTTATAGATCTTGTAATAATTTGTTAGATTTATCCCTATGCATTTCTTTTTGGGTGCCCATATAAATGCATTATATTTTTAATTCTAAACCTGCTTGTTTATTATTGGCATATAGGAAAACTATTGATTTTTATATATTAGTATTGTATCTACAACTTTGCTATAACAAGTTACTAGCTTTTGTTTTTTATTGTTGTTGATTCTTTCAGATTTTTATATAGATAATTGCAGTAAGGCAGTTATTCTTAGTTGTCTCAATCTGTATGCTGTTTTCTTTTTTGTCTTATTATATTAGATAGAACTTTCAGAATGATGTTGCAAAGAAGAGATGAGAGTGATAACTTTTATTGTGTTTATTGTATTTCCAGGAAATATTGTGTTAAATGAGTTACTCTTTTTCAAATTGAGAACACTTCTCTCTCATCCTAGTTTATTGTGATTTTTTTATAAGTGAATGATCTTAGACTTTATCAAATATTTTTCCTACATTGATTGATATGATCACCCTGTTTTTATTTAACCTATTGGTGTGACAGATAATACTAATTGACTTTCAGACCATGTACCAGCCTTGTATTCCTGGGATAAAAGTCATTGTGTTTAATTCTTTTTATACATTGTTGGATTTAATTTATTAATATGATGAATTTTGCCTCCATGTTTAGAAGTGATATTGTGTAATCATTTTATTTCTTATAAATGTCTTTGTTCTTTGCTATTAGGGCAATGTTGGCCGTGTAAAATGAATGAAAACAGTTACCCAAAGAGCATCCTTTACCACACTTACAATTATCTTTGTCTCCTGGTAACGCCTTCCAGGCTGCATTTCCAGACTGCATCATGCATTTCAAATAATCACAATGAGTGCAAATGTCCTATGTCATAACTATGAACTAAAAATAATATTTCATAAGTATTTTTAATAGGAAAAGCATTGTCCACTTCTTAAGACCATCCTGGGTTTTAACAGAGGTTTAAAAATTATCTCTCAAATTACACTTTTATGGTGGTACAACATGCTTTGTCCAAATGATCATTTATTAAGAAGAAAAATACAACTAAATATAGTTCTAATTGCCATCATCGATTTTGAACATCTTAAAAACCAATCATGCTCATTGATCAGCCAGCAATGGAAGCAGATTTTCACACATGGCTGTAGTGAAAGAAATGAAACTTTAAAAAGCTTACTTTAAGTGCTTGTCAGAAATCTTGAGAAATGTGCTGAATAACAGTGATTGAGTAGCTTAGAATGTCCCATCACCCATGTGTGGAGGAAAGCATACTATTTTTCATAAAATGCTGAAAAATTTTTCTGCCAAAAAAAGTCTTATTTCTTTTTGTAACTGTGACACAAGTTGTTCTGACCTTACCTCTATGAAAAACATAATTAAAGTTACTTGGAATTTTGTTCTCAAGTCGGTGAAAGATTATGGTCTTAAAGACCAGCCTGTGTTTTCAATGTCCAAAGGGAGCTCTGATGTCCTTTGCAAACCGCCCATGTCACTGCAGGAGCTGCTCTGCAAACAAACCTTCCCAATGCCTCACATTCATCTCCAAGGCCAAGTGCACCAGGAAAAGTGTATAGAAATAAAGACAACAGGAGAAGCCTTCTGCAATGCCAAAGTACAAATATATATATATATATATATATATATATATATATATCCAGACACATGATTTTAAAAAGCATACATATTAGTACCAACAGTTCTTGGGGGCCACCTTCAGCCAGCAGGGCAAATGTCTTGGGCGTTGCCAGTATTCATTTCTAGTTAAACCAAAATCTGTTCTTCTACCTCTATGGAATCATAGCCCATAGAAACATGAAGCATCCGTAAAAGGCTGCCCTTCATTTTGGTCAGTGTACACCTATGCACTGGCTTTTCAGGGTTATGGGAACCACTAGCCTGAGAAATAAACTCTCAGAAGGTCATTAAAAACGAGGCAGGCGTCTTAATCCAGGGGAAGGATGTTGGGAGAGGGAGGTGCTCTCTGCGCATGCCCAGTATCAGGCTGTTTCTGCTCTGGGCAGCAGTGTTGGCCATCCGGCCTCTGGCCCTGAGGAAGGACCTCGGCAGGGCACCAGGAGCCCCTGGCGGGCTGGGAGCTGACAGCCAGGAACCACTGTATGTTTAGGAGGCACAGCGGCTTCCTGGACCTGAAGACAGGCGCTGGAGTCGGAGAATGGCACTTCAGAGACCCGACTTCCTGGAGTTCCTCCAATAGGGATGATTCTTCATCCTAAAGAAATTCATGGGGCCAGAGACGATATCTGGAGGAGATGTTGGTGTCCTGGGAAGCACAGCGGGCCTCCAGTGGCTGAGGGAAGAGAGAGAACTCCGGGTACCCCAGTGCACTTACATAAGCATCTTTGCTGCAAAGGAAAAGGCCGTCTTCCATATCACCTTTAAACCAGGCGTCCTGCAAAGCCGTTGAGGGGTTAAAGCTCTGAGCCTTGAGCCTGGAGCTGATGCTGCCTCTCCTGGGTCTCAGACTCTGGTGTGGACACACCTCATTCTGGCATCTCCTGTCCGGGCAGGAGTGCAAGAGTCTCCCTTGACCATGAGATGCTCCGATCTGCGTCATCCTCAGGGACTCTGCACACCTCTCAAGTGTGAAACACGTTTCTCCGGACAAACACGATTGTTCTGCAGTCAGGTTTTAAAGTCCACTCAGCAGCAGCGGAGAGACGCGTGTCAAATGCTTTGACCCAGACACACACACGCTCATGCACACGCAGGCACGTGCTCATTTGGAGGATTCATTGGCCACTTACTGGGCTGGACACCACGCTCGGTGCTTTACTTTCCTCGTTTAAAATAATCTTCCAAATAGTTCTGTGACACCAGGGTAGTTACTGCCCCTTTAAGTGTGATGGAGATGCTTTAGTGCTATTTCCCAGTTAGCCATTTAGCTCTGGGCATTTGGTTTGTCAGTGCTTTTAGAGAATTGGTCTTTATGTCTCCTCAGTAAGAGAGGTGTAGCCAGTTATTTCTCATATCTGCTTGGTCCTGTTTTATTTTTTTCCTTTGGTGCCAGGGATTGAACTCACGACCTCAAGTTTGCCAAGCAGGCACTTACACCACTGAGCTACATCCCCAGCCCCTATTTCTCATATCTAAAATGATCTGGAGGGGTCAATTTCCTCCCCAACTCACCCAGTATTTCAGGGACTTGGGTGACCTCCATTATACCCCGTGACACTTTCACAGTGGCTTTTCTGGTTGAATTGGAGAAGGAGTTGGAGCCACTTAATTCAGACACACATCTGGATCAACTGGCGAGCGAGGTGAAGAGGTGGCCTCATAAATTCAGCAGCAGATCTGTCTTGCTTCACGGGCACAGTGCTACTACACTGCGGAGCTGCCCAGGCCCCTGGTAAGGGCTGTATCCAAGCAGAGACAGCACCGGGGGCCAGGACAGAACGGCACAATGGCCAGGCCAGAATGAGAGCAGAGGAGCTTCACCTCTGCTCCCTCCTTTCATTTTGTAACTCTGAAGACATTGGTGGCATTCATGATTATCCAAACTAGCAGACAAAGTAGACATATCATGACATGTTGGAGAGGGCGGATAGGGAAGGTGTGTGTGTGCATGTGTGTGCACGTGTGTGTGCATAATAGACGCATCATGATGATGAGGCTGGACTCGGTGGAAGAGAGGGCACAGGGCAGAAACCAAAGAAGGGTTAATTCAGTTCCATTCTAAGTGTTGTATAAGCACAGCCTGGTTAGTTTGTACAGTAAAGGTCTCATTTTCTCAGAAACCAGGAATCATATGATCTTTCACCTTTTCTCCTTTGAAGTTCAGATTAAGGTATTAGACCTTGGAACCCAGGTCTTCATATCTTAAGGATATTAAGACACACAAAATTCATATTAAAATACAGAATTCAAAATTGAAAATGAATTCAGGAATTTGCATACAGCAAGTACAGCTCATGTGCTTTTCCGCAGTCTTGCTTGGTGTCGTGCTAGGCACCCTTTCTGGAGACCAGTCCACCTTACAGTGAATGCTGGTCCTTGGAGGGCCAGCAGGTTCCCTCCTGGTGGGCCCTGGGCACCGCTGGGTGCAGCGCTGTTTCCTTGCTCTCTGGCTCCCTCCCTCTTTGTATTCACCTACTTTCCTGGCTCCACAGCCCTCGTTTCTCTGCCCACTTTTAGCCGAGGACCAGCCTGAGGCTCTGTGAGTGCCACGTTGCCAGGGGCACCTCTCTGCAGAGCAGCCCTCAGTGCTGTGGCCTGAACTCCAGAGGCTTGTCATCATAACAGATCATCACAACTGCAGCCTGTTCAGTATTAATCACAGTAATATCCTACTTGCTATTAATGAAAGCTTAATAATTTGATGGCCAGGTTCTAATATCTGGGTGTGCCATTGCCTGAAGAAATACAGTATCATTGGTGTGGTTTATAAATTCTGAATTTTCTTAATGCTTCGTCAAGCATAGTCCATAACACACCTTTGGAATTCACATTGCTACTCAAAAGTGGTAAGCACAATGTCCACCTCTTCCCAGAGATCGTCCTGAAGCCCTGCCCTGGCCCTCACAGGTGCGCGCAGCACCTGCTGTCACACCATCCGGGTGTTCGTCCAGGGCCATGCTGGAATGTGGTTTGTGGAGGAGCCATTTCAGCCCCTGCGTCAGCCTAAATAGGAATGCCATCAACTCCCAGTACGAAGGAGTGAAGGAGCGCTCAGGACAAAGGAGAGCCGCTGCATTTCTAATGAGAGCCCTAGGAAGGGAGGGGACCCAAAAACAGCTGTAACAAAAAATAGCCTCTGTCATTAAGGCAGCAAAACAATATGAAAATGGATGCACTTGAGAACGGACGTATTTCCATAATTTATGGAAATAGCTTTTCCCTACATTTAATGGCTGTCGGGAGCTCCATTAAGAACCTCCCCCTCTCCTTCTTCCTTTATACCCTCAAATTAGAAATCAGGGCGCAGGCTGCATGATTTTGTTTTAATCCCATTTAGTTTATTGAGATGTCCTCTGCTTTTTGTGCTTTGATTGGGAGCTGGAGCCACGCTGGGTTGTGCAGAAGGCCCTGGAAAGCCCAGATGAGGCAGGACGGAGGGCTGGCTGGAGGCCGATGGCTTCTGTGTGCAATCATCTGTGGCAGACTGCCTTTGTCTGGAAGGCTTTCTCAGTCCTGGTACTCCTGGTGGAGTCCGTGGCCACTTGACTGAGGCCAGCACCCAACCAGGCTAGCAGGAAGGCATTCACCAGGAGGGCTGTTTCTCTCTTGTCCCCATGTTATTGTTTTGAAGGAAAGATGAGTCTTTTGGCACAGGAAAGACACCATCTCAGCCCTGCAGTCCATGGAAAGAGGGAGAGAGCAGTAAACAGAGGCCCAGCTGGGTCCAACCTGGACAGAGAGGGCAGGGCTGGTTTTGCACATGAGACCACGGAGATCCCAGAGCCCTCGTGAGTGCTGCCTCCTCTGTGAAGGCAGGGACAGTCAGGGACCCAGTGTTGTTATTTGCCTTTCTGCCTCCACGTTCCCTCATGTGTTTCTGGATACAAGGGCATGCAAGGCTGTCCTGGGGCTCTGCCCCAGAGGCTCCCTGCCACTGTGTCCATGGAAAATGACTGATGAGTGAGAGACATCCCTGGGGACACAGGTAGCAGCTCTACTGCAAGGGAAGAGCTTGGGGTGGAGTAGAGAAGGGTAGGCAGAGTGGGAGAAGAAGGGCTTTCCAAGGGGAGAAGCCAGACCCTTAGAGTGAAATCCCAGGAACTGTGTCTGGTCAGGCCAGAAGGGCAGGGACCTGAGTCAGGGCGAGGGCATTCCTGCACTGGAGAAGAAGACATACAGTGAGGGATGCAGGGACCTTTACCTTGCCTGATTTACTTTCCAAAAATGACAGCTTTTTGGATTAGAATTCAAGAGTCGTGATCAGATGTTGGCACACTCATCTAATGCAGGGATGGTGTGACAGGTGGAGGAGATGGGGATCCAGGCCCATGCTGCAGCCCCCGGGTTACAGCAAAGGCCACAGGGAGTGTGGCCCTGGGAATGACGAGGAAGGGCTGTGGATTGCTTCATGGGAATTCATGAAACTCTGGTCAGTACTGCGTGGCCCTGAGGAACACACCCAGATGCTTGGCTCGGCGGCTCAAGACTGAGCGTGATGTTAACTAGGACGAGAATTAAGAGGTGGGGAATGAGGTGAGGGGGTTCGTATGCCTCATGCAAGGTGAGGAGCAGGGACATGTTCCATCGTGTCTGATGGGGTGGACATTGGGACTCTTGCTGTTGCTGGTCACATACAAATCCATGGAACTCTATTCTTTGGGAAATGGAGGACATCTACTAGTGAACTGGGAAATGCAAAGGACCTTTGTTATAATTTAAATTGAAAAAGTCCCTCAGAAGGCTCATGTGTCCAGTGGGGCGGCCTTTAGAAGGTGAATGGATCATCGGGGTTCTGTACTTACCCGTGGATTGATCCCTTGATGAATTCATTGCTGAGTGTGCTGTTAGCAGGTGGGATCTGGCTGACAATGATGTCACTGGTGGGTGAGGTAGAGGGGAGTGTTCTTGTCCCCAGCCTCTTTCATTTTTCTCTCCACTTTCTGAGTACCATGAGATGAGCAACTTTCCTCTCTCATATCTTTCACTATGTTGTTTCTTCCTCGAGCCAGCCATGGGGCTGTGAACCAAATATATGTCTTTTTGTTATGATTGTCAGGTATTTTTTCCCAGTGATGGGAAAGTGTTTAACACAGACATCAGCATGAAAAGAAAAGTTGACCAGAACAGCAACAATGCATGAGAAGAAAGACACACACATGCATACGTGCACACACACACAAATGTAGTGAAGATAGAGGGAATACATCCAGATAAACCAATTAAAATGTGTGTGTGTACAGTTGGCTCTGTTTTTTTTTAAATGAAAGCATATAAGGGTATCACGAAGAACTTCTGTATAACTTTCATCAGAAACTTACTATTTGTCACATTTATTTGATCATCCTACTTCCATATTTATTACATTTCTTTCAGCTAATTGGGGTAAATAATAGATAAGACTTTATTCTTCAGTAGTTCAGTCTGAATTCCCTAACAAGAGCGACATATTATGACATAATCACAATAAAATGTTCAAAATGAGGAAATTCTTGGCCATCACCTGCCTGTATTGTACATTCATTTTCTAGCGGTTGTCTCTATAAAGTCATTGATAGCAACTTTCTTTTGTGTTTAGAATCTGATTCAGCATCACTCATTTTATGGATTGACATATGCAATCAATCTTCTCCAGTTCCAAAGGGCTCTGGGGCCTTCATTTCTCAGATAATTGACTTATCTGAGGCATTTAGGCTGCTTATTTTGTGGTGTGACCCTTGGTTTGGATCTGTTTGACAGTTCCTCATTGTTCCAGGAGAGTGGAGCGTTTCTCAGGAACATTACACAGAGGTACTACTTCTCTGCATTGGTCACTTCCTTTTACTGCGTGTAGGGCTCTTTTCTGGCAAAGTTACCTTTAATTATTTCACTATAAAGGTACCCAGCAATCTTTGCACTGTGAAGTGACTATGTTTCCAAAAATGTAATTAAGTCATTTGTGGAAAGATGCTTTGGGACCGTGAACATATCCAATTCTTTGAAAAAGTTTTATTCCCTAGTATTTGCAATCAACAATATGGGGATTGAAGGTACTGTGGTGGTATTATTTATTTTTCTAACAACTTGACAGTGGAGATATTCTAAATTGTTATGCTGAAAGTATATACTGCATGTAGTTTTATTTCATCTTTAAAAAATTTCATTTATAAAGTATCTCAGTGGATGTATGAAGAAATTCTTATTTAAGTCATTAATATTATTCCTGGGCTGCTGGAAAAAGAGGTTTTCAGAGTATCCTGAAGTGAATAAACACAAAACTAAACCCAACTAACCCAGCTTTCTTATGTTTACAAGAGGAATACTGAAACAAAGTCTGCGAAAAGTAAAACCTTGATAAAAAGAAATTGAAAAGAAGATTCTAGATAAAAGCAAACAAAAAAGTCTGTAGATGCAATATTAATATTAAACAGATTAGAAATTACTATTGTGAATATTAAGCAATATAGAAGATTCTTATGTCAATAGCAGAAGTCACAAATTATGAATAAGATTTGAACCAAATGAACATGGATATGCCAAACAACTTAATATCCAACTTAATGTAAAGAAAAATCAGTCATAAAGTAGTTATGGTATAAGACATTTGTAATGTCTAATATTTTTAGTAGGCAAAATAGAACACAGACTAATTTAAAAATTGAAGAAACATTCTACATGCATGTGAATACATCTTTCGAGGTTATACTTCCTGTGACCTACCTCTCTCAACCTCACCTCCAAACATGAAAATTTTGAGGGATCCTTTAGCTCTTTACCTTAATATTCCACCCTTGTTCCCAAAAGGCTCATGTCTCTCTTATACAAAATGTGATCAGCCCATCTCTGAAAGTCACCTAAGTCTTCACAGCTCCAGCACTGTTCCAAAGTCCATGACCAAAGTCTTCTGTGTAAATTAAGGCAAACTCTTAGCCATGAAACCTCTGAAATAAACTCAAATGCTTCCAACATACAATGGCATGGGTTAGATACTCCCATCCCCAAAGAGAGGAACAGGAGAACAAAAACAATTCAGACCAAAGCAAGACTGAAACCAAGTAAGAGAAGCGTTAAATCGGTAGCTCCATGCAAATCACTTGGAGAAGGTTAAGGTGAGACGTGGACTCCAAAATGTTGGGCAGCCCCACATGTATGGCTTTGCTGTTGGCAGTCTACGTGGCATCTTTCGTGGGCTGGTTCTGTTCACCCCTGGTAGCTTTCCTCAGTAGACATTCCATGTTCCTGAAATCTCCAAAGTCCTGGGTTCCCCAGTTCATTTTTAACTTTACTTTCACAGTTTTATGCATCACTCTTCCAGGCGCACATTCTTTAGCTTCTAAACCTTCTTTGGAAATCTGGGTGGAAGCCTCCATAACCCCACAGTCCTTACATTCTGCTTATCTGGAAAACCAGCACCATGTATCTGATGACACCAGTTTGAGCACTAACCAGGCCCCTTGGATCATGGCTGTAGTGGCTTGTGCCTGTCTGGCCAAACCTGAGGAAATATGAATGACCTGGGTCTCTCTCCTCAAAGCAAATTTTTTTCAAGAAAGTTCAACCTTTCAGACCCTTGTGCCTGCAGACAATGGCAGCTGGCCAAATCTTGAGATGCCTTCAACCCACCTTTTGTATTGTCCTGATGCAAAATATGTGGGTTCTTTTTAATGATAATCTTTTCTGTATCCACGTTCTCCTTGACCCCAAATTTGCAGGTTTGTCTTTTCTTATGAAGTTGAAACCTTTTCACATCTTTCAGATCTATTTTTTTGCCTGATTCTCACTATAGATCTGACTATAAGCTGCTGACAGTAGCTATTCTACATCCTTGTGGTTTGTGTCATGCAGTCATGGAGGCAGCTGAATCTAGTGTTTGTGACTGGTTTGTTGTCTAGTACTGGGATGGGCAGTGTGCATGCTGCACCCACCCCGGGGTGGGTAGCCAGCACATAACATAAGGGAGGGGAGGAGTTGTATTTTTCCTTTTTTTTTTATTGCCCGTTTTGCTCTTGTTGATTGTGGCTGCCATGAATGACTGCCCCTTAGCCATGCTACCCTGCCTTGGAGTCAACTAAGTATGGACTGAAACATCCAAAAACTGTAAGCTAAATAAACTTTTCCTTCCTTCATTTTAGGCATCAGGCATTTTGTCTCAACAATAAGAGAAAGGTAACCAAGACAGAATTTGGTATCACAAGTGAGGTTGTTGCTGTAACTATACCTGATTATGTGGTTCAAGGGCCTTTGGAAATACCTTGTGAGAAGAGTTTGGAAAGGTTTGGAGATGTTGCCTGAAAGAGTAGCCCTGGAACATCTTAGGCTGTTCTGTATGGGAGATTTTGGTTAGAGCTCAGAAGACCAGAACACCAGTAAAGCCCAGGCTCAGGGGGTTTCTGCCAGGAAGGACTGACTATATTGGTTGTTGGACTTCAGATGATGTGTATTGTGGCTTGGCAGAAAGTTTGTCTGCAGTTTGTTCATGTCTAGAGACTTTGTCTGTGACTAAGATTAAGGGTGGTGGACTAATTAATCTGACAGAAGAAATTTCAAGACAATCGAATGTTGAGGTGGCGACATGGTTACTGTTGGGGGATTTATCCAGATTTATGTTGTGAATCAAGAACGGAGGTCCCAACAGGGTGATTTAAAACATTGTGAGTTTGGTCAGAAAAAAAGGGCCAGTAAAGCTGTGGACTGTAAAGATTTTTGCTAAGATCTCCATTGCTGAGAAGAAACAGGAAAATAAAAAAGATGGCCTGGGGGCATCACAAGAAGTGATGGTGGGTTTCCAGCCTTTGCAGCCTCAAGACTGCAAAAGTGAAAGACTTTGCTTGGAGGAGAAAAACTCAGAGCACCATGTTCCAGAATGGCAGCAGAGGCCACACGAGTTTCCAAAATGGTGGTGGCCACACCAGTTTCCAGAATGGCAGTGACATAGAGAATTTGTTCCTCACAATCAAGCTCAGAGTGCCCAACAATCCCAGAGTCAGGCTCAGATTGCCCAGCAAACCAGACACTCGACCTCTACAACCAAGAGAGAGGAAAACCTGGCTACTGCTCCACTTGGCAGTGGACCTTGGCATCGCCTAAGCAGTGCTGATTTTAGGTGCACACAGAATACAGGCGTTCTGAGGTTAAAAAGGCTTCCACCCCAATTTTAGAAGGCCTGGACGACAGGCAGTGTGCCCCTGAGAGAACAGTGTGTGATGCCACAGGTACAATGAGAAATCCAAAAGTTTGGAAAAGCTAGGAATGTGGACCATCTTTCTAAAAAATCTACAAGGAAGGAACAAAACAGGCCTAAGAGAGAAGCCCTGGAAATAAAACTCCCAAAAGTCTGTGGGAGTGAAATGAGTCAAGCCTTTTGAAGCTCACCACCAGATTGCTTCAGATGCTGAGTATGGAACTCCAGGACTTAATATTTTTCCTGCTGGATTTTGGACTTCCTTTGATACTATTCCTTTGTATTCCCATTTGTACCCTTTGGCACAGTAATGTTTATCTTGTGCCACTGAGTGATAGAAGTTTTTAAATTTGTTTTCATTTGTACAAGGGGCTACAGCTAAGAGTTTGCCTTAGATTTCAGTGGAGACTTGGGACTTAAACTTTTCAGCAGTGCTGAAACTCTTAGGACCTTTACAACTCTTGGAGATGCACTAAATGTCTTTTACATAAAAGTCTTGAGTCTTTGGGGGGCCAGAGGTGGTGTTGTGGTTTGTGTCTTAGTGTCCCCCCAAAACCTCATGCAGTCATGGAGGCAGCTGAGTCTAGCATTTCTGATTCATTTGCGGTCTAGCACTACGGTGGGCAGTGTGAGTATAAGGGAGGGAAGGAGGTGTGCTTTCCCTTTTTTTGCCCTTTTCACTCTTGTCACTTGTGGCTGCCATGAACAGCCCCTTAGCCACGCCACCCTGCCTTGTAGCCAGCTGAGTATAGACTGAAACCTCCAAAAACTGTAAGTTAAATAAACCTTTCCTTCCTTCATTTTGTCTCAACAATGAGAGAAAAGTAACCATGACAATCCTGAATGTTGAACTGCCTTGAAATTTCCTCCATTGGATCAATTAGTCTACCACTGTTAAATTCAGTATCTTGTAGAACATGCACAAAATGCAGAAAAATTCTTTGTCAGAAGGAAACACATGGCTTGTAGTCCAGCTTCCAACAAATTCCTCCTTTATATTTAAAACATCCTAAGCCTGGTCCAGATTCCTATCAGCATCTTAGTCTTCCGAGCTCTGACCAGAATTACCCGTCAGCCCAGATCATGTTTTCTAGACTGGCATCTCCAGACCTTTCTGAACTCTTCCTGGAGACTAGTTCCAAAGGGTACTTAGTCACATAGTCAGAAATAGCCATAGTAAGAGCCCGACTTCTCTAGTACTGGGTTTTGTATTAGTCATTCTTCCATTGCAGGAACAAAATGCACAGCACTCACGATTTAAAGGAGAGGCTTTATTTGCAGTTTCAACTGGGCTCAGTTTTATGGTTGGCTGGTTCCAAGGCAGAAACAGCATCCAGAAGGGCCAGGGTGGGGGAGTTGTCACCTCTGGCAGCCAGGAAATAGACAGGGAAGGGCGAACCCAGGGATAAAAGCATACCTTTTCAGGTTATGCACATAGTGATCTGCATCTTCTGACCAGGCCACAGCTCTGAACACGTGGGGCTGTTGGAGAATATTTTAGAGTTAAATCATAACATGACAACATTCTTGATTACTATGATTTTATAGAATATTCTGAAATCAGGTAATGTAAGTCTAACTACTTTATTAACTAACAGTTTTAAAATTGTTTTCTTCTTCTAAATCCCATTTCCACATGTATTTTAATTAATTTGTCAATTTCTACAAAAATGTTTACTGGGATATTGTTAGGGGTTATCTTGTAGCTATAGATAAATCTGGGGAAAATTCTCATATTTGCAGTAATGAATGTTTTGATCATAGAACTCAGTGTGCCTCTGGTCATTCCTTTTCGTAGTTTTGTATATTTTAGTGAAAACACTTCACAAATTTCTTTTATATTTATTCTTAATTTTTATGACATAAATATAATTTCTGTTTTGTTTTAATTTTGAAGTTTTTGCCTAGTAATCAGAGAAATACAGTAGTTAATTTTTATATAAATTATATATCCTACTACCTTGTTAGATTCACTTATGTTAGCATCTTTCATACCCCTTAGGATTTTTGTATGAAGAGTTATATTATATGCCAACAGAGAGTCATTCATTCCTGTCTGGTTTGGGTACCCTTTATCTTTTCTTGTCTCTGGAACTGGCTAGTACTCCTTGTGTGATGTCAAATACAGGCAATGAAGGTAGGCATTCATGTTTCATTTATTGTTATGAGATTTAAGGATACGTGTTTTCCATTAAACATGCAGTTGGCTGAAGGCTTTCTATAAATGCACCCTATCAGGTAAGTGTTCCTTTCCACTCCTGAGGTTTTTTTCTCCATGAATTTTTACTGAATTCTGTGACATGTTTTTTATGGGAAAAGGATGTGAAGGGAATTGGTGACAGAGGTAACCACCCCCAAATGTGGTTGTCTGCTAATTGTACCATTACATGCTTTTATCATAACTCATCAAACTGTAAATTTAAATTTGGGTGAATTTTATTTCAAACAGAATACACTTCACTGAAGCTCTGTGAGAGTACTCCTCACAAGGAACAGATTGGCAGAGAGAGCTTTAAGAAGAAATATTAGTGTCTGCCACGGTAACTAGCCATGACTTTAGTGGGCATGGGTAGGTGCTAACATCCGGTCTGTGCTGTCACTGCAGGAATCAAGACATGGTGACCGAGGGGAAGGAGGTTTGGGCTCCATGGTTCAGGGAGTACCAGGTGCAGTGCATTGCACCATCTTCTAAGATGGAGGGTACTTATCTGTTGTCCTGAGCTCTGTGTCAGGCTGTAATAAGATCTGTAATAAGATCTTATTTATTCCTCATTGGATATAAGCTACATGAAGTCAGGGAATACATGTGCATCTTTACTAATGTTTTCCATAGTTACTCACATACCCTGTGTATCCTTAGTGTACAGCAAAATCTGTTTTACACAGCAGTGAATTTCATCAGTTTTCTAACAAAAAGGGATAAAAGAGAAAGTATTATGTGTCATTCTCTGCTTCTAAGGTAGCAAGCCTGTATGATACAGGTGTTTTGATTCCGTTCACTATGACATCCTGAGCTGCAGGCATTCCCTGACCCCTCATTTTCTCCTTCACTGGGCTGATGCCATCTGTTGATTGAGAACTGGTGGTCAACTTAATGCCAGCTGGATTACATCAGCATGGCGCTGAGTGGAGGTGTTTCACTTGAGGAAGGTTGCCAGCAAAAATGGAGACGCGGAGAAAGGGGAACATTAAGGGGTTATGGCATTGAGACATTGAGGTGTTGTGGGTTCTCCTAGGAGTTGCTGTTTGAGCCCTTAGGTTCTCCTGGAGAAGCTCTAGTCCTCACACCAAGCATTGCTTCGTGGATCTGGAGGGGAAGATGTGTGCCACTTGGTCTCCAGGATGAACTCCTCACACTGGCTTCCTGGCATGTACTCGACTGGGCTTGTCCTCATTGGAGCTCGGGGCCTCCGTGTCACTGAGGATGGCTGTGGTGCTTTTCAGGACAGCCCTGGTGTTTATTGTGAGTGTGACTTTTCGGCTCTAGTGTAGAGCCCTGGACCTACCAGCACAGCCCCTTCACCCCGCTGGCACAGACTTCCTAGTTTCCACCGCTGACCTTTGGGCCTTCTCGGCATGGATCCGTAAAAGAAACTGGCGTGAGTCTTTCTGGTGGGCTCTAGACCTCCAGTTGGACTTGTGGGAGGCATTGTCATGAGCTCTGGGTCTTTATGTGGACTCATGTGGGACATTGCTGTGGGATTCAGGCCCTTGACTAAATATTCTATGTCTTTGGTGTTGTGAATAGATTTCCTGCACTATCTTATGTTAACACTGGGTGACCATCATAAAAATATTATAAACTCCATGTCCTTACTCTAATTGTTCTCTGTATAACCCCTGACTACAACACCATCCTATTGACACATTGTAAACAACCCAGGTCATATCCTAAGTGCTACAATTGACAGGGGCCACACCAAATCATAGCATCTCCCACTGTGTGATTTCCAAGGAAAGGGCCTAACTTCTGTAAGGCTTGGTTTGTTGCTCACAATATGGGAACATCAGATGGTTGCTTGCAAGAATAAGCATAGGGCCCTGCCAGACTTCTTGCTCTTGTGTGGTGTGTGTGCATGTGTGTGTGCCTGTGCGTGTGTGTACGTGCATGTGCATGCATGGTTGAAAGCAACTAGAAAGCCCTTAGTAATCTAAATGCACAAAGAATTAATCTTTATGGGATTCTTTAAAAGGCTGCATAGTGTCACATCTACCTGACAAATGCACACAAAAAGCCCAGCAGTCATCCTTGTGTAATTCAGACCGCAGTGAGGGTTGCTCGGAGGGAAGGTGACACTTGCTAACAATTCCTTCCTGATTTACTATTTTATCTCTTTGCAGCTTGAACCTCACAAGAAAACTCTCCTTTGATCAAATGATTTATAGCATGTCCTCAAGGGATAAAAATAATTTATGAGGAATATTTTTCCATATTTCAGCAGGCGATATCTTTTTTAAACAGTAACTTGAGGTGTTTTCCTGATACCTGCCAAGGACAGAGCCAAGTTGTTGTGCCAAACCTTTGGGCACGCCCCTGGGTTTGTACACCATAGTACGAGGAGCTCTGGGGAGCTTACTGTCTGCCTTTATAAACTACAACAAATTTACATGTTTCTCTCAAGTCAAACAGTGATTATTTTTGAGGGGATGATTATGACTGTTGATTTTTATTTTCTTCTACTCCCTAAAATTACTCTAATGAGCCTGTTTTAGGCTTATAAACATAAAACTATTTTTTCTTTAAAGATACTATTGTGAGGTTAGGGACCTTGGTCACTGATAAATAGACTGAAAAATCAGAGTATGTTAAAATTTAACTTTTGCCCCTAGGTCAAATAAATTAATGTCGAATCCGAATTTTAGCTTGTAATAACTTCACAGATATGAGCACCCATATAAAACATAAAGCTTTTATGACATTTTGGAAAATAAATGCTGGGACAAGGGAAATAAGTGGTCTTTCACTAAATAAATAACTGAGCTTAAAACTTGTATTGCTTTCATTAGCAGATTAATTTGTACTTCAATATAATATGCAAATTGAAATTCCAGGTATCCCAGAGAGATTACCTCCTCATATATTTTTTTATCACATACTAAATCAGTTCTAAATCCTTTCTAATGAATTTACTACTTGTATTAAATGTAAATATATTGGCTTCTAGCCAGTGAAGGCTTACTGCAGAATTTGGTCAGTGCTGTGCAGAGAACGCTGGGGAAGGAAGCAAGCCTGGTTTGCTCTCGATTGAGAAGGTACCTTAGTTACTTTTCTTTCCTTGCTGAGACAAAATACCCAACACCCAAAGTTAAGGAAGGAAAGATTGACTTAGCTCACGTGTGTGGAGGTTTCAGCTCCTAATCAGCTGGCTCCAGGGCAAGGTGGCATGACATGGGGGCCACAGTTCAAGGCGGTCGAAGACAGCAAAAGCAACTAGAGCAAAAAGAGGAGAGAGCAAGCCTCCCTTCCCTTATATTGTAAGCAGGCTACTTCCCCTCAGGCAGGTGTAGCACTCACACCATCTTCCTGCCCTCCTCTTACACAGGCTCAGGATATTTACAGGGTGAGGACTCTGGCCCTCTGCTGAGTCACTTAGTTAACATTCTAAATTTCTCAAGTTGACACAATGCGCAATATTCTAGAGTGCTACGGGTGTGTCCTCTATAGCCTGAAATGTAGAAGTGCTGTGCTACTTAATTAAGCTTCTAGACTTGTCAGATTGACACAGTGTATCAGCTGTAGTAGAAGGTCAGCAAACCCAGTCTTGCTGCACATGGTATGGGCTAGGCCATGCGTAAAATCACCCAGCGCTAGCTGGGCACTGGGATGCAGGCCTGTAATTCCAGCAGGAGAGAAAATGTACAGAAAGAACCGAGAATTTACGTGGTTGGGTAATTGCCGTTTGGGTCCGGCAATTGTGTAGACCGTTGAGAGGCAGGAGCTTCACCACGTCTTATGAGGGGCTCACAGAGTGGGCTCTGGGCATAGGGGACCTCTGCGCCCCACCACCCTGCCCCAGGACCCTTTCCTGAGAGGGTGGAATCCTGGGGTCTGCTCTCAAATGGTCACACACCGATCTAGACCGCAAATCATCTAAAATGCTATGAAAACAATTTCCTCTAATCTTCATAAATGTTTATTTGGTAAAAATGGAACTTTACTTAAAATATGGAGGAATGTCACAAAGAATGTCTATAACTTTCACCACAATCCTAACTGCTACTACCTGTCACATCTATTGATCATCTATTTCCACATATTGTAACACTTTTCTGAGCTATTTGTGAGTAAATAATAGACGGAACAGTTCTTTATTCTTAAATAGCTTAGTGTGAGTTTCCTAAGAAGGACTGTATTTCACAACCATATTAAAAGGACCAAAATCAGGGAATACTTGGCCATCATGTAGTGGTGGCAAACCTATGGCACACTTATTATGGTGTTTTTCTTTTAAGACGAAAGCTGTTAATGCATAAGTTGCTTTTTCTAAACTAAAACCTCAGTATTCGGGTCCAGTTGCAGCGCTGGAACTTTGTGATCCATAAATGGCTTGGAGGTTGCAGCTGGGCACTCGGTCCCTAACAGGGTCGCCTCACTGGTCTACTTTGTACTTCACATTTGTTCCCTCCTACTGTCCCTTTAGTGTTACTCCCAGTGACAGGCCCTTCCACCAGGCAGCTTCTGCCGTGAAGCCGCTCAGCTGTGGCCTGGATCCTCTGAAAATCTCGAGGTCAAATGAACCTCTCCTGCCGAAAGTGATGGTTGTGGGTACTGTGTCCTAGTGATGGGACAGCGACTATTACAAGACACCAGTCCGACGAAGCCACGGGAAGCAAGGGAATGTGGCACATGCTTCCTTGCAGAGTGAGGCTTGAGTGCCATGCAGACAACTGTCCCAGGCTGCAGTCTGTCCTGCTGCGGGTCTCCACTTCTGTGCTAATGTTCCCTCAGAGCAAGGGTAAGAGTGCTCTGCAGTTGCTAACTGGTCACTGATCCCAGATGACAGATACATCCCGAATCTGTGTGCATGGCTGGGACAGACCACCTGCGCCTGAGAGCTGCCTCCTCCCACATCGCTGTCCTCTCCCTGCCCAGGATTGCAGAGGGAGGCTGATTGGGTGCCTTGGGACCTCACTCACCTTAAAAGTTCATCCTGATCACTAGCATTGTTCACAGAGAGGGCAGGACTGCTACTTCAAGGGGCGCTTACGAGTGTCTCCAGAGTTTCAGGTCAGCGTGACTGCAAGGGAAGGAGGAAAGGCAGATCATAGAGATGATCCTTAATGTTATACCTGGGGCTGTGTTTTCATTTCCATGAATGTGTAATTGGCTTCATTAATGAGCGAGGGTGCTTCTTTCTTTTAAAATATTCATCTGGGTACTGTTAGTTCCTAACTGAATCTGCATAGGTAGCATTGTTATGAGAGGGCCTTGTCTGGTGTTGGACTTTTTAAAAAAAGGTAAATCCTTTCTGCAAGGGACCGTCCCGGCTTCCTGTGAAGCTGCTGAGTTTTCACTTACTGGGAAGGCACCCTGGGGGCAGGTGGACAGGGATACCGTCCATGGATGCTCTGGTGGCCTCTCAACTCAGGGCTATGACTCCCCCTTCCTCCACACAGAAGTGAGGAGAAGGGTTATGCAGTGACCTAAGCCATACAGGTGTTACCATGTGTCTGCCCTTGCCCATGCTTGAGGCATTGTCAAATCTGGCAGCAAAGCCTTTAACTCCAGGAGCAGAGACTGCTGTGCATGTGAGATTTGGGATATTTGAGGTACAAACAGCCCTAGCCAGGCACAACGAAACTCTGGGCGGTGTCTCCAAATCCTTGTTTCTTTTCTTCTTGAGGAGGGTCTAGGGATTTGCTCCTGGCTGAGTCCAGAAATTCCTGCATTGATAAAACATATTCAAGGAAGTGTTTTGGAAAGAAGGTGCTGAGGAAAGGCAGATGGAGATGCAAGTTTATTCTGGAGAAGGAACTTTGCACCTGATAAGGGAAGGTTTGATGCAGGTAGTAACATGCTGCATGTGCTCTGCAGAGTCTCTCTTCGGGGCCCAGCAATCCCAGGGCATGGAAGAAAGAAATCTTCTGTGAGAAGAGGAGAAAGTGCTGCAGAAGTAGAAAATGAGCTCGGTAGAAGTAGAAATGAGCCACGCAGTGAGCCCCAGGAAGGTGTGTGTGGGCCTCTTTCTGTTGGTCTCCCCTGGCCTCCCCTGACCATGCCTCATCCACCTTTCAGTGGTCTCTGCTTGTGGCGAACACGTTTCCTGTAGGCAAATGCTACTCCTGACTGGGTGTAATAGTCAGATTTCTCATTACTGGGACAAAACACCTGAGACCTGCAGTTTACAAGACGAGAGGTTTATTTGGTTCAGAGTTTCCAGTCGGTTCAGTCCATGGTGTTCTGGGTCTAAGATAGAAAGGTCATGATGGAAGGGCATGGCACAGGATAGCTGGTCACCTCCTGGCAGCCAGGAAGCAGAGAAAGAAGGGAGGAACCAGGGTCAAGAATCCATCCTTATGGGTCACGCTCAAGTCTCAGTGCCCTGTGGCCAACCGGCCTCACTTCCAGCATCACATTCCGCCATGAACTCAGAGTATAGCGCACCTAATGATCCAATCACCCTGCACATGCATGAGAATTTAGGGGCACATTTTAAATCTAAATGGTAACATGAGGTGAGTGGAGAATCAGAAGACAGAGAAAAGGGAACTTGCCAGCATTTGCATCTGGTGAATGGAAGAGGACCCAGTAGAAACCCATAGACCTGTGATGATTCTTGTGGTTCAGAGAAGGTTTTCCTTTATAAATAAACTTTAAAAAATCAAAATAAAGCAAAATCTTACAACAGTTGTTGTTTCCTGGTGGATGACAGGGTGTCACTGTAGCACAGCAGCATGGGTGTGCTTGTCGCCCTGGCCAGGAAAGGGTAGAGTGTCCCCGACAAGGGGGAGGCTCAGAGAACTTTGCACTTCACAGCGGATGGTGGACAGTTCCCCTCTGCCTGCCGCTGGTCCTGGCTCCATCCCCAGCCCTGGGCGGGTTCCACACCCTGCCTGAAGATGCACTCATTGCATGAAGACAAGGGAGGCCACCTGCAGGTTTCTGTGACAGATACACGAGGTGACACATTCACACGCCCAGGATAGTGGAGTGACACTGGGAAGCCAGCTGTCCCAAATGCATGGCCCTCCACCTCCCTCCACAGTGGGGAAGTTTTCCTCACCTGCCAGCTTGGTCTATTGGAGGTTTTTAACTGAGCTAGAGAATGTTCAGACCACCCCTCCTCCCCACCAGCTGGCTCCTGGTGCAGCATGGAGATGCCTCCCTAACCAGTCATACTGTGGTAGCTCACGTGGTAGACACCTCCCACAGCTCCCCAGGCTGGAAGTCCAAGATCCAGACAATCTGGAGAGGGGCAGACCCAGCTTCTGGTAACAGCCACATCCTGGCTTGTAGAGCGCTTCTAGCCGAGAGAGACAGAGTGAGGGGTGGGGAGGGAAGAAAAGGAGGAAGAGTGAGGAAGAGGAGGAGAGAGGAGGAAGACAGAGAGAAAGAGAAGAGTGAGAGGAGAGAGAGAGAGAGAAAGAGAGAGAGAAATACAGAGACAGAGAAAGAAAAGAGAAAGAGAAAGAGACAGAGACAGAAAGAGAAAAGAAAGGGAGAAAGAAAGAGAAAGAGACAGAGAAAGGAAGAGAAAGAGAGAAAGAGAGAAAGAGAAAAAGAGAAAGAGAAAGAGAAAGAGAAAGGAATTTTGGCATCTCTTCCTCTTTGTAGAAGGACGTTAATCCCATTACCTTGGACCACACCCTGGGCCAGCCCTGCCAGGTGGGAATTTGGGAGGGGCCCCCTCTTTAGTTCCCAGCACCCAGGGCGTGGAGGGTCTTAGGCACTGTGGGATCGCCTCACCTGTGCCATCCCTCCCTCTGTGTCCCGCGTTGGCTGGCCCGGCCTGGGCCCACCAGGTCCCTGATCATTCCCCACAGCCCTGCAGTTAGGTCTCCTTTCCTTCCACCCAAACACTGCTCTGGAACTCTGTCCTAGGCCCTGGCTGCTTCCCTCATCCTGGTGGCCGAGAAGGAGGCATCCTCAGGGAACTGGCACCAGCTGTGGCTGCAGAGGTCATGCTCAATGTGGTCATTGGTGAGTTTCTGAACACAGGCATGCTCGGAAGTGAATCCAGACCGTACTGTGCAAAATCCTCCAATGGGAGACACTGGCACCTGCCCCCCAAGCAGCACCCTGCCCAGCTGGGTTACAGTGCTCCATCCTGCCCAGGCACCTTTTCTGATGCTTCCTTTACAGTGTGGGATGGTGTCCCTGGGAAGCACAGACAGCTCATCCTGCTACCGGGAGTTAGGAGGAGAGTGGGCAGCTCTTCCTACAGCTTGTGAGGACACAGACTTGGCTTGGAAGCTATTGTGTGGACACAGGGGCTGCTTCTCTCTTTTTCTGTGTCTGGGCTGCAGGCTGGGAACTGGGTTGGAACAGAGCTGCAAAGCAGTGAGATTTTATCACAAACCTATAAAAAGAAGAGTGTGTTGAGATGATTGATCTATGGATTCAGGTCCAGCGCGATACTATATATAGAACTCTGTATTCCTTTGGCAAATATTTGTTTTTTTATTCCTCAACACTATAGTATAAAATACATACAATAGGAAAAGCAAAGAAGAGGCTAGAAAAGATAAGATATGCCTTTCCCAAGAAGCCTATGGAGACTGCACACTGGACTGTATGTGCAAATGTCACTCTGCTGGCCTGATTTTTAGAATTTGATGCATGTCGGTTGCATCTAACAGTGCATGCATGTCCACCCCGGTGTTGGTGAAGGGAGTGGTCTTGCCAGGGCTCTGGTCTGTACTGGGGTTTGTGGGTTCAGTCCCCATGTCAGCCTGGTGCCAAAGACACTGGCGGAGGCAGACTGAGATGAGAGCAGTACTTCTCAAGAGGACAGCCCCTCTGACGAGGCTGGCATGGCCCCTTCCCATGGCAGGTGTCCTCTGGAAGGACAGGAGAAGGAGGTGACACAGTTCTTTTCATGTCTGTCTTCTTTTCCCTTGTGCCCAAAACACTGAGTACCTTGAACACCAGCGAGTTCAGATCACTGAGACCTGGAGACGCGGATGAATCTATGAACGACATGCTTTTCGCCTCTGTGATTAAGTCTTCACAGGGTCTGGATGAAAGGGTCAGGAAAAGTGCAAGTTATAAAATTATGTAAGTCCTCATCAAGAAGCAAATGCGAGCGTCATTTCAAAGCTTTGGTTTCAGGACCTGGGGAACCAGTGCAGTCATTGGTGTTCCTGTCTCTCCCAGAGGAGCCATGGGACCTGGGTGGGGGGACGTCAGTGGTGTAGTTGCAGGGTACTGGGGAGAGGTCATGCCACGGATGTAACGAGGAGCCTATGAATCAGCACAGGATTTCCTGCATATGTGAACAGGCACTTCGATTTCAAGCCGCTAAGTTCGCTTAACGGAAGGTGGCAGGACAACAGAAGGGAGCCAGGTCAGATGGGCAGGGAGATTTATGAGAAGCCAGGACAGATCACCTGCCCCCACCTGAGCCACCTGCTGTCTGCTGTGAAGCAGCAGACAGCGGGGTGGGGCAGCTGGACAGCATTCCCTCTGTGCCTTCTCTCTTCATTCGCCCTTCACCGGCATTCAAATCTCCCCCACCGGTTTCTAGAGTTTTCGATGCAGCCGTCTCTTGGGGCAGAGCCCGACCTTTCGTGTCACTTTCAAGTGTCTTGTTCCATCTCTGTCCTAGACGGGCAGGATGGCAGACAGCTTCCCCGCAAGTGTCACAGCGTGCGATCTTGCAGAGCAGAGGAAATGAGATTAGAGCCTAATGTGTCTAGACAGCATATTTAAACAGCCAGGAAGGAAGCGCAGCTCTCTCCGGCTCGCACCATCGGTCCTACGTGGTTTCTTGCTCTCTGCTCCACTTTCCTTCTTGATTTCCCCAAAGGGAGCTGAGACGCCAAGCATGTGGGTAGTGCAGGGCTCACCCTTGCTGCTTATTAGTGCTGGCTCTGATCAATTCTCCACTATCTAGAATCAGCCCTTCTCCTGCAACTTACAGATTCGTTTCCTGTCGACCACAATGTGCCAATGATGTGTGAAAAAAGATCTCTTTGTGGGCCTCCCTTCCTAAGGACAGTCTCTTGCATTCTCCCGTGACAAACCATTCTTAACCTGTGGTTTCTATGACCTCCAGGTACTTGAATTTTTCTAGGTAGCATATACACATTTCATGCAAAAATTCAAAAATTCAATCTTTGGCACGAATGGGTTAGTATGTTAAAATATGGAAAAAGTAGCACAAAAAATAAAGTGTGTTAAAGAATGAATCATGTATTTTTAAATATGTGGTATATAGGATGAAAAAAATTAAATTATGATGGTTAACTGATTGTGTCAACAAAAACCACTCAACTAAGTTGGATCCGCTTAGCTCTGGGTGTGGCTGAGTGCGTTTCCCAGACAGAAGACCCACTCTGGTGGGAGCCGCACCACGCTGGGTGCCTGAATGGAATCAAAGGGAAACAAAGCAGCAAGCGTTGCTTTTGTGTTTTCCAGAGGGGCTGCAGTCTGCACCTTCATCTTAGATTCCATCTCCTGGCTTCTAGCGCAGACTCTGTGTTCTCCTACTACAGCCTCAGGGACATGACAGTCACCACCAGGTCCTCTCATGTTCCCAGTGTGCAGACAGATCTTGTGCACCCTTTCACGCCCCATGGTGTGGGCGGCCCCTATAAGCCAATATGTAAATCCTTCTATATTTGTAAATCTGTTTCTCCAGTAAGCCCTGAGTGACTCGCAGCTACTTCATGAAAAACTCGGTAACCAGGAAGGCATGGTTTTGGAGGACGAGGTCAGATGGGGAGAGTTAATGTCTGTGTCTCTGAGGACACAGAGCATGAAACGTCCATAAGCTGACCGTGCAACAGTGCCATGGGTGTGCAGAGAGGGCCTTATGTCCTCCTTCCTGGATATTTTTATTCCATGAGCAGAAGTTTTCTCTGGCCAAAACCTTGGGCTTCAGCTTTGAGAAAGCTTCTGTCCACTGTGGCTGCAACTTCCAGTGGCTGAGAACAGAGTGCGCCATGAGCCGTAGAAGGCTTGGGAACGTCTGGGAATCCACGAAGGGGGGAATTGAGACGGAAGAGCCTTGTCAGCCCTGCGACTCATCCTTGATACATCTAGACTTTCTGCAAACAAAGCGGAGTCCAGTCATGTTCTCACAGAGGAGAGCTCAGAAGGGGATATTGAACCGCTTTTTGCTCATAAGCAGAGCATGGCAAAACGAATGCTTGTAGCTCCTGCTTGGAGCTCTTAGATGCATTCCGAAGGCTGGTGTGACGCGCTTTGGTCAGCTGTTCTGAAACAAACCACTCTACATGTGACAGCGGCGAGCCCGGGTCTGTGTCTTCAGGGCTGTTTGAAACACCACATACATTTGCATAGGCGTTTGTCTAGTATCTCTTAACCCAAAGGAAGCCTGCAAGTCCCTCTGCACTGGCCGTGAATGCATTTTCAACTTGACACAAAGTATCTCTCAGAATGATGGAAGGCTCAACTTCCATGCTGGCTCTCTGCCGAGACAGGTCCTACTCTTGGAAGTTTTGGACCTGGGTGTGACCAGCAGGGGGAGGGGCCATATGGGCTTTGTCTTTCAGTGGATTAAATGCTGGTCTGCACAGCAAGGCAAGTGTGGGCAATCTTAGATTTTCCTGTTCGCACTCACGGCCTCCAAGCTGGACCCGGTCCTCCTCCCTGCGTGTGGTTTACAGTGTCCGCCTCCTGTGCACATCTGCAGATTCCATTTCAGCACTCGCACAGCGCAGCTCTTTTCACCTTCTACTTAATAATTCAGGTGCACTGAGTTGGGAGGATTAGGGGACGCAGGTCTGGTGTTTTGTGACCCAAAAATGAAGCCTTGGAACATAGTCACTAAAATGGAAATAAGAGTACTTGTTTTGAAAACAAATGGGACAGGCAGAAACTGTAAAGGAAGATGGACTGCAGTTTGCTACCCTCAAAAATGCCAAAGCTCTTAAAGCACTCGCCTCACTTTATGGATAGAGATAGTACCTACCTCTTAAGACTTACATGGAAATTGTATGCTACGTGGTACTTACGTACATATTACACCAATGTAAAATGAAACTTGTACTAGACGGACTTGAAGTGATTACTTAAAACGCAGTCAGAAGAGTACTGATCATATTAGATGATACTGAAGGGGACATGTGTTCCTAGAAATCCTGTAAAAACCTGAACATCTCACAATGGCAACCAGAGCCGCTGTCTCCACCGCGCCTGAGAAGGACGCTGAGCAGTTTGCAAATGTTAACATGTTTACTTCCGCCACACCCTTTAGAACAGGAAATATTTTTCTTTCCGGTTTTCAAGTGGTGTAAGCAAGGCACAGAGAAATCACTGGCCTTTCAAAAGTCAGCGTAGCGTGGGCCCCGGGTGTGAATCAGGCTAGTGAAGCGTCAGCATTCTCACTAGGCTTAGTGAACACTACACTAGACTGCTTTGAAAGTCAGCCAGGAACAGGTAGAAATGCTGGAAGTGCTGTAGTGGGTGTACTTTTAGGTATGTAGAAAACATGCTGGGAAAGCAAAAGAAAAGTTTAGAAATGCCAGACTTTCGGAAAGCCTTGAAAAGAAGGAGTAACTATAATTTTTAAGTTTTTCTCCAGTACTGGGATTGACGCTGAACCTAGGGTTTTTGCACTGAGCCATGTCCCATTCTTTTTTTTTGCTGTTATTTTGAGACGACGCCTAAATTTCTCAGGCTTGCTGCTGTGAGCCTGTGGTCCTCCTGCCCCAGCCCCCAGGGTACTTGTTGCTTTTGTTCTAGGAGAGGGTAGTAGAGGGGGAGACACGGCTGGGGGTGGGATGACGAATCTGTCCAGCACAGCCACGGGTCAGTGGAAGGACGCTGCCAGGAACGACACCTTCACAGAGGAGCCATGCCTAGTCTGTGAAAAGGTGAGGAGGAAAATGCTGAGTAGCTCAGAGATCAAGCAAGTTTGCTCACTTAGACTTGGGCCTGGGACTACTAAAGTGCTTCCGAAGACTCTGTAGCATGAGTCTGCCTAGGTGTTGAAATTTATACTCCTGTATAAAAAATGTGATTAATTGGCACAGAAGTGGCCCATGGCAGGAATACCTCTGTGGCAAGCAGAACCCTCAAACCATGCTTTATGGCTTCATTTGCAGTTCACCTGCCTAGGACTTCCAGACGTAAGGCTCGCTGAAGAGGTGCTCACAAGCCAGTATGCGAGGAGGAGATTGTATGTGGCTAGAGGCAGAAGCACGGGTCAGTCTGGCAGGGATCTCTGGGAATTTCAGAGGACAGGGCTCCAGGGGAAATGATGGGATAAGGGCATTTAAAAGAATGAAAGACACGGAGAGCAGGACTCGAGATGTAAGAAAAATGAAAGCTGTAATCAACACACCGAGAAGGTATTAAAAAAAGGACCAAGCCTGTGAAATTCAAAACACTTGAGAAAATGAAAAAGTGATACAAAACAGACAGAAGTGTAATTTCTGGAAAGGTCTACCCCGTATTATCTCAAGTGTTGTTGTAAAGACTAAATGAAGCAATGTGTGTGAAATGCCTAGAAAAGTATAAGAATTGAATGACTATTTTTAAACAAATTAAAAGTACTACACATCAAGTTGAATACTAATATACAACTTGAGATTAGCAGAAATGAATGACAGGATTGTTTTCTAGCAATATAAGATAAAATGGAATTTCAAAAGGGCAATTACAGAAAATTGAAGAAAAATATTCCAAATATAATGACTGGAAATATTTTAGAATTGAGGAAAATTCCTAATGAGAAATCTAAGTGAATCCAACTGTACAGATATAAGACAGACACACATAGCTTATCACAGAGAAAGTATAAACTAGAAAAAATTAAATTCAATAACTGTGAAAAATACTTATTCAAACCACAAAAAATTTCTTCATAAAGCTTCTCACTTTAATAGAAATCACATGACAATGGAATAATCTTTAAAGTACTGAAGGAAATTTCTTTGCTCTGTGAAGTTCTATACTCAGCTAAACTATTATTTAATAGAATGTTAAATAACATAGTTTTCAGACAGACTTTAAAAAGTCACTGTTAACTAAATTCTATACAAGAAGAGAAAATAAATATAGAAAGAAGAAAATAGAAACCAAAATAAACTGAAAGAAAGAATAGTTGGTAAAGCTAAACTAGCATCATCTGTCTAAATTAATAAAAATAATAATTATTATTTTTGACTCATTGAGTGCCACAATGAAAGAGAAACTGAAAACTGGACATCAGATGACTCAGAAGACAGTGTAAAGGGATTTCAGAGACATGAGAAGTAAAACGGTCATGACCGCTTATATACTTTAAGTTCAATGTTTATGTTGAAATTTTGAGTGTGATCACAAAAGATTTGCAAGTGAATGGGAAACTTCCACCTTAATAATAGGAATAGAATGGGGGGGATGATATTTGATGAATGTGAGCAAGAAGAAAATGAAAAGAAAACAAACAATGGAAGGTTTTTTAATACTCTCCTTATCTGTGTGAAATTGGTAATTATATTTTAACTGATTAACTAGATACTTACTATGTACTATGTATTTATTATACATTAAATGCAGAAGGAGCCAATAGCCATGTAACAGAATAAAACAAACAAAAAAGCTAAACTCCTAAGAACTCAGAAAGAAACTACTTTTTATAATCTATGAAACAAGGAATGTTTCAAATTATTAAAAGTTTGGGCCCAGGATTTAGCCCAGAGGCATAAGCGCCTGCCTGGCAAGCGTGAGGTTGTGAGTTCAATCTTTGGTACTAAAGATTGAACCATATACTTAAATAGTATATGGTTCATAATGTAGAGGCAGATCACCATGGCAAAACAAGAATCTGAGAAAGAAATAGAGTGTTTCTAGAAATGAAAAACAAGAGCATTTTTTAAAAAAGCAAACATCTGAACAACTACTTCTAAGATAACAATATGTAACATATTAACTACTGTTAATTTCCTACTAAGAAAATAGACAGTTCGACATATTCGAAGGTACAGGGATTAATTGGAAGGAAGATTTGTAGAAATAACTCAGAATTACCTATAGAGAGATAGTCATGGATATTTACAAAACAACTCAATTTAGCTTAGTGGAACTAGGAAGCTAAACACATTTCCAATAGAATTCTGCATTGGAGTCAATTGTCCGAGAAATAGTGGCTAAGAATTTTAGGACTTGAACAGCAGTGGGCTGAACAGTTATCCCAAGTCCCGGGCTGAATCAATAAACACACCCCTAGGCCCTCACTGGTGTAATTTCTTCATGTCAAGTAGCAGGAAAAGAGGCCTGGTGATGAGCAGAGAGGAGACAGGTGCTCAGAGTGGGAAAATAAACTGTAACGTCACCATTACCCCAGACAACGAGTGGATACCACAGAAGTGCTGAAAGCAGTTCCCTGCCAATCCCGTCATCAGCACTGTGGAGACACAGAAAAGTGACCATTGTCACACACTCAGCTATTGATAGTAGTTGAAATCAGGGAGGAGGAAACTGAATCCAGAACGTAGGAACTGTAGGAATGTGCTGAACACAACAGCCATAAAACTGCGTGAAGACAGTCATACAGCTGAACCAGCAGACCCTGAATTAAACACTGATGCAAATCAGTTCATCGGTGTTTGCAAATAGAATGATCACATAAGGCAGCATTCTGGGTGGACTGTGCTCGGGCCCAAGCGGCCTGCAGAGCTGGGCCTTGCCTTCCTTCTCCCCTCCTTGCTCCTCCTCATTTACGCCGCTGCAGCGACACAGGTGTCTTTGCTCTCCACCCCGCAGGTGCGTAATGCACGTGTGCTGTGTGTGTTCTCTAAGGTTCCTTTTCCACAGCTGTGAAGTGGGGCTAGCAACAATCACCCACAGACAATTGTGAGGATGAAACAAAGGCCCCTTAAGCCATGACACAGCCCCCAGAAGACACCATGAGTATCTGTCTGAGATGCTGAATACTTTGAGAATGCTTCACTGCAAAGAGCTGACGCTCAGGAGGTATAGACAGGTACAAGTGCTGCTCACAGGGTCTGGGCACTATCAGACATCAGCTTGCACAAAGTACTCCTAAGAGCCTGCCCCACAGATGCTCAGTTCACGCGTTATGAGAACCCTCTTGTATCAGTCAGTTTTCCCATCACAGGACGGAACACCCAACTTTGCTGACTTAATGGAAGAGAGGTTTACCTTGGCCCACAGTTTCAATGGCTCAGTCCATGGCTGACTTGCTCCAAGGCAGAAATAGCAGGGCAGAAGATCATGGTGGAGGACAACTGCTCATCCTGTGTTGGCCGAGAAGGTGAGGGCGGAAGAACTGGTGACAAGAATGCACCCTTCCAGGTCCTACCCTCAGTGACCCCCATTAGTGTGTTCAGCTGCTGAATTCATCAATTATTCACTGATGAGGACATCACTTCCACGATCGAATCACCTCCGAAACACGTGAGGCTTTGGGGGACATTTAGATCCAAACAAAAACACCTCTGAAAATGTAAACTGCCAGGAAACACTAACCTTGGGTCCATCATGCTCAGCATTAAAGAATGACCTGCAAGTTGCCTTTCAACACCAGCCACTCTTCATACTTATTATGAAAGTCACACTTCCAGATGCTATTTTGTATAAATAGCATCAAGGGCACATCATTCAGGGAAATGAGACAATCCTCTAAAACCCTTCCCAGGGCTGACATTGCTTGTTTTAGGCACAAGAGACAGGAGGAACCTGCAGTGAGTTAGAAAATTCTCTCAAGAGAGCTGCGCTGGTGACCACTTCCTTGCTCGCCAGTTTCCATAGTCCACAGCTCTGTTTAACATTCAGAGTAATGACTGCGACTTGTCCCTTGCCATGTGTTCTGTCGGCTGGGCTCCCCAGGTACCTTTTCCCCTCTGTGACTTCCCTGTTGTGACACAGAGCTTCTCTGTCTGAAATAACAAACAGTGCAATGAACCAATGTCATGCCCACCTTTAGAAGGCTTTGGTGAAGATGTATTCAACACAGCTTTCCCAGTTTTAAAGACTAACGCACACTTTTATTCCTACAAGGAACAATTTCAAGTGCTGATTAACATGTATTAAAAAGTAAAATTTTGACGGGGACTGGAAAGTCAGAAAATGATCGGGAGTAGGAGGGAAGATATGAGCACGGACTCTGGCAGGGAGTGTGGGTGGGCATCTGTTGTGTTCTCTGCCTTGCCTTTTGTATTTATGCAGAATTTCTAGGATGCCACAGAGAGGTTTAGCTTCTCTTCAACTTTCTCTCTCACACAAAAATACACAACGCACAAACAGGTGCTTATTTTGACAAAAGGAAAATGTATTCATAGCATGAAAGTTTAACTTCCTTTAAATAAAGTAACATTTTGGTCATTCTCTGCTAATTTATAATTTTGATGGTTCATACAATTAATCCAGGCACTGTCAGGGAAGAAAGACTTTGTTAACATAAAAACTATGCATCTAAATTTGTAGGCTTGATACAGCAAATTTTTTCAGATTCCCTCAAGTATATTCAAATTTTCCAGTTGTTTGTAACATCTGATACATGATAGTTAAAATAATGAATCAAGTTTCTATATTAATATATCAACCAATGTAATTTGCATATTTTAAAAAGCTTTTACTAGCCCAGACTAGTAATTTCTCTAATTAGATGTTGCTGACACTAGCTGACTTACACATGTGTACACATAATTATACCCTCACAGTGGTATATAAACTTCATGAAAAGTAACTTCATATTTTTGGTGATACTGGAGATTACACCCCAGTTCTTTGCACTGACCTACAGTCCCAGCTGTTTTTGATTTATTTTGAGATAGGATCTTACTAGGTTGCCCAGTCTGGATGCAGACTTGCAATCCCCCTGCTTCAGCCTCCCTGAGTGCTGTGATTGCACACATGGGCCACCGAGTCCAGGTGAAGATTACTTCTGTACCTCTAATTTGTGGCCCTTATTCACCTGAGCTTGACCCATCTGCGTACACAATTATATTATGTCTGTCACTGTTATTCTGAAATTTCTCCAACTTCTTGCTTTAGGTGCAATGTTCTAGTTTATTGTTTTGTTACAGGAAAGAGTGTTCTTTCATATTTAATTTTTGACACACTAAAGGATCACGTCTCTTCAGGATTGGCTTGGCAGAGTGAAGGAATTCAGACATTATACTTGAAAAATAACTGATAAGGAAGAGCAGGTTCATGGAAGAGTATATAGTACTCCAAAGTCCTCTTGTGATACCAGCAAATGTGTGTGTGTTTCCTCCCGTGCCAGTTTTTATCATTTTGATGAGATGTATTCAGGAAGGGAAAGCAGCTCTTTGAAGTTCAGAGGACTCCATCTCCAGCCTGAAATGACCATCCTACTTCCTCTAGTTTCCCTTTGAAGAGAGTTGAGAGATGATGAGGGATTTTTCTAGATTAGATCAGCCCTCTTAGTCACCGAGCAGCTTCCTGCGCGCTAGTGGAGAAGTGGATGGCAAGAGACGCTACCTGCTGACTGAAGACGAACAAGGTGTGGCTCAGACACCTGAAGTTAAGAGCCAGGAAAAAGGCAAAAGCTAAGAGCACAGAGAATGGGCTCAAGAGGAAGAAGACACCTGGAACCAAGGTCCCAGAGGAGCAAATGCTATGGAAGAGAAACTCCCCAGGAGCCCGCGGGCTGTGGCGGCGGCCGCTGATGCTCCTCTTGGCTTCTTCACGAGGGTCGGAGCCTCACGCGCTCGAGCTGCGCACGTTAGAGGCTGGAGCTTGCGGAGAGCGTGAGCCCGTTAGGGTCACCGCTTCCTATGGTGGTTCTGCGGACGTCACAGGGTGTCATGGAGATGTCCGTGAGACGGTGCTTTTGTCTGGAAAGCCTTCTGCACCCCATTTTTTCTAACACTTAGTGGTCAAGAGCACAACTGAACTGAACTTCAAGGGGGATTGTGAACCGGGGCAGGAGCTTAGCAGACAGTGGAGGAAGAAGGTGAGAGATAGCATGCGTTGAACAAGCACTCGCTTTAGCAGTTATTCATTATTTTTTTAAATTCAGTACATCAGCAGTTATTTATTGAACATGCCAGATCAGTCACTGTGTGGAGACACTGAGCAGGGTGGCAGTTGGCTGAGCTGAGGAGCGTGGCACAGTCTTTGGGAACCTTGGTCTCTTCATCTGATAAAATGGAAATTTGAATTACTGAATTTTTCTGGTGGTCAAAATATAGTCTGGAAATTTGTTAAAATAAAAACTAAGATAGACACTAAGAAATTATTCCATGCCAGACACCATTCCAGCTTGCTTATTTCTAAGTGCCTTATTTACCCATCTTGGTTGCTTCTAAAACCAGCACATGGAAACAAGAGTGACCTAGAAAACCCTGGACCACTTGGAAAGAACAGTGATAGAATTATGACCTCCGCCATCTATAGTGTGACATGTCATGTTCACGTTTGGCTTTCCATTGTCCCATAAGACCCAGAGCAATAGGCATGCAGGTCCCTCAGCTGCTGCATCCTGTCACGGGGCCTCCAGCGCCCCTTTGACCTGAGCGTAACTGGGATTCCAAGGGAAGCAGCAGCCGTGTGCCCGATGCCCCATGCCCATCAGGCTGTACCAGGCAGTGGACATGCAGTTTGCCCCAAGCATTTCCTGTGACAAAGCACACCAGGGAGCCTCTGTGATCATGGCCATGTCTAGGTGGGGAAACTGAGGCACAGAGTTTTTGAACCATTTGCCAAGGTTATCCAGCTGACTGGTATCAGGGCCAGGGTCACTTTCTGCGGTGGTTGTTTGTTCTTGTGAGTGTGATGGTTAATTTTATGTATCAACCTGATGAGGCTACACTGCCTAGATCGCTGGTGAAACACTATTTCTGGTGAGTCCGTGTGTGTGTTTCAGGACAATATTAGCAACAGAATTGGCAGATGGGTAAAGATAACCCTCACTGACGTGGGAGAGAACTGTCCAATCCACCACAGGACCAAATGGAATGAGCAGTGGAGGAAGGATAACTTTACTCTTCCACCATGAGCTGGAACATTTGAATCCTTCCATCCCTGGACATCAGTACTCTTGGTTCTTGAGCCCTCAGGCTCAGACAGGAACTCAGAACACTGAAGCTTTGGCTATAAGCCTCAGCCAGGTGACAGTCATCGCCCCATAGCCATGGCGGCCGCGGTCAGACCCTCATGATGATGAGAAATGTTTGTATCGCTCGTTATGACTTTCAGATTCTCGGGCTTGCCTTTGAATGACAAGTGCACATCCCAGGCAAGGAGATGAACATGGAGGCGGGAGAGACCAGAGCCTCCCTCTTCGGGCGTCTTTCTTTCCAAGGAGGCTGTGTGGGATGTGATGTTTCTGTGCCACGCTGTCCTTTGGACACACTGGTGAACTCTCCTTTCAGGGCTTCGTGGAGGAAGCGAATACTGTCCTGTGCCTGTTGAGTGATAAAAGGTTTTCTGAGTGGGACTCTAGCAGGAGACTAAGGCTTCTCCTGAGAACAGAGGGAGAATGATGAGCCCAGTGACCAAGTAACAAAGGGGTTGGGGTGGGCAGCGGTGGGCATTTGTCACCTACTGCGACTTCCTTCAGACTGGGACCCAGGTTAGAATTGTTCTACGTAAAGATCTACGCGGGGCACTCTGAACAGTTCTGCTCAGTCCTCTCACCTGCGACACTGGCTGTGGACAGGGCCTGTCATAGCTGAGGGCCACTGGAAACAGGCAGGACAGCAAAGCCTGGGTGTTTGGCTTGCAGAGCTTTTAGGTGAGCACGGCAGATGCGCTTTGGTTTCTGGGATGAAGGTCCCTCTCCCACTTGTGTCTCTGCCATTGAATTATAAATCATGGGCATTGCTAGTGTGTGCTGAATTTCAGATATGAAGTGGGGACTTTGCCAAATGGACAGCATCCTTCTGAAAACTGGATGGAAAAGATTTTATGCCCACCTCCCTATCCTCCCCCATAGAAGAGGTCCCATAAGCTGCAACCCCACAGAGCTGGGGATTTAGTTCAGTGGTGTAAGAGCCTGCCCCGCAAGCGTGAGGTTGTGAGTTCAATCCCCAGTACAAAAAAAAAAAAAAAAAAAAAACCAAAAAACAAACAAACAAAAAAAACAAAACCAAAAAAAGATGCAACCCCACAAAGAACAAGAACCATTACGAAGAAAGAAAGGACATGGCTTATGATGAACATGACCTCAATTATCTTCCAAAGTAGTATTCTGAGGGAAGTGAGATGACCTGGATTCTACTGCCAGTGTGCATATGTGTGTATAGACACACACACACACACGGGCGCGCGCACGTGTGCGCACACATATTCTATGAACTGCGATAGAAGAAAAATGGCTCCCTTGGGCTTATGCCCTGTCAAATGACAGACATTAGAAGAGAATTATTTTTCTTTTCTAAATACAAAAGCAAAAATTTGAACTTATTCTTGCTGTTAGCTGACTCACAGAAACACTGAAGTCAAGAAATCCAGGAAGAAAAAACATCCTTGGTCGCAGGGTATTCTTAGTAGGAAATATGAGGAGGGGGTGCCGGACGCTCTGCAGGCTGCGTACCACGGGCGCCCCTGGACTCCCCTCTCCTCTCAGCTCCCGTCCCTCTAGAGGCTATGGGCTGCATCATGCAGTCTCTGCAGTGGGCTGTGAATGATGTATGAATTTTTTTTAAAGTCCCACGCCAGGGAGCCCAGCCAAGACGCTGAGTTCATGGCTATTTTTGCTGCTGAGGTTCAGAGGCGGCCGGAGAAGCAAAGCCCACACGGAGAGCGCTGCAACCACCAGGGACTCCAAAGGATGCTTTTTAAAAACCATTACTGCTGTTTCCCCTTCCTCTTCCTTTCCCGTCGTGTAAGAAAAAGTGTCAAACAAAATATTTCACCGGAAACACAGACGTTAGAATAGATCAGCGAAGTCACCCCAGGTGGCAGCGTTCCAGTGTCCTCCGAGGAGGGGATCTTCAGCTGCTCGAGTGGAAGGTGTGGCCCATCACAAGCTCACTGTGTCCTGTACTTGGGCCTAACAGACGCCAAAGGGTCACGCACATTTAGGTACCGGACAGCTGTCCATCACTTCTAACACAGGGCCTGTGTTCATCTATTTATGGCACCCCACCCATTACTCCATCATGAGCTAACATCGGAAGGCGCTGTGTAGACTTTAGCAAGGGTATTAATAACAATAGTGGTACCAATTTGTATTTAAAATAGACTTCCTGGAAAATTCGAATGTTTTAGACAAATTTACAGCAGCATCTGTGGCCAAGTATTCTATGTCATTTGATTGAACGCTTATTCTGTGTTTTCCTGTTTATCTCCCAGGAAAGGACGGGTTCCATTAGGCTGCGGATTGCATCCTCCTGGTTTGTTGATGTGTTGTCAGTGCTTGGAAAAGCTCTGTACATAATTGATAGGTGCACAGCATGTAATGAGACGGTGCCTTTCAGGTAGTTTTCCCAGGGAAGTTTCCAATATAAAGTTGACATTTGTGTAATGATTCGGAGGACATCAGAGGAGGAACTAGGAGGACAGGGAGAAGATTAAAGGCTCAGGCACAGAGAAAAAGAAAACAAATAAATGCAAAGAGGATCTACAAAAATCTCACTCAGGAAGGAGTGTTAGCTCTGCTAACTTTGCTTGTTCACTTATGATCTTCAGTTGTTCATTTATCTGGGGGAGGGTTAGATTGGACCGGAACAGCTGAATCACCAGAGAAGTGTAAATTTCAACCTCAGAGAAATTTCCAGACTGTTTCTCCAAGAAGTTCTGCATCTCTACAAGTGCCGTGTGAAAGATCTGCTTTGTTTTGATCCTGCTCATTACCTGCAAAGGTCAGATCTTAAAATGATAGGAATCCTGGTAGGGCATGGTGCTATCTCACTGTGATTTTAATTTTAATTACCCTAATGATGTGGAACTCTTTGCAGGTGCTTATTTGCCATAATGCATCTTCTTTAACGAAGTGTCTGCTTAAATGGATGCTCAAATCTCTTACCCCTTTTTGATGGGTTTGTTTACAACCCAGGGTGTTAACATCATTAGTGACGAGTACTCTGTGTTCCCGCAAGCTTTCAGGTATCTGATTTGAAAATATTTCCTCCTGGTCTGTGGTTTATGTTTTTCTTCTCTACACACTTGGTTTCCTTTTAAGAGTGGACATGTCTTAAGTTTTGTAGAATTTACCAGTTTTCTGAATGCACTGTGCTTTTGAAATGTGGTTGTTGAAGAAATCCTTTCTCATTATAAGGCCCTGAAAGTTTCCTTCTACATCTCCTGGTTTTCTAGTTTTCTTCAATTTGACACTTAGGTTTATGCTCCATTTTGAGTTAATTTTTGCATGTGACTCAGAGAATCACTTGAATGTTATTTTTAAAAATATATTGATCCAAATATTTTAGCTCATTTCTCAAAAGAGATAGTTGTTGACTGTGGAGGACCACATGGATGACTTTCCTTAAATACAGAGCGATTACTTCCACTTCGGCTAAACCTGGCCCAGTACATGTCTCCTTGTACTGATATGTGCAGAGCTGGCTGAGCCATTTCCGTTTCCCTTCAGTTGGCTCTCAGCAAGGTGAACAGGGCTGGCTGAGGTGCTGATGCCTAACCTTTGAAGCTAGGTGAGAGACAGTCCTGTTTCCCCACCCTGTGACTCCCTAAATACGGTCGAGCCAGGTGGGATGCAGAGTCACTGCTCCAGGGCTGTCACTGGGTTCCAGCCTTGAGATAAGAGGCTGTGACTTCCCAGGTCAGAGAAGTTTGCACATCAGAGCTGAAGCAGCATCGCTGCCTAAACATTACACGCTGCCTCAGTTGTGTTATACAGACTGGTCTTTCTGCACATCCTTCTCTTTGCATGTTGTGAGGTGCTTTCCGGCCTCTTAGCTAATCCAGCTCACAGTAATCACCTAATTCCAGTCACTCGTCCTCTAGACACTCCCTTCCTCACAAATTAATAAACTCTGTGTTAGGTGCTGGATCAAGGCCTTTTTTCAGGTAAGACTTCATCCTAGCTAGACTCAGGACCCCTTGACTCCCCCCATAATTATAAATATGTCTTAGTGTCTTTATTCTCGCGCTGGGTTACACTGGAAATGTTAGATTGGAATCAACTTGCTGGAATTCTAATGACGTTTCCATGGGATTACAGATATAAACTTCCTGGGCCTCCACGAGGTTGGGAAAAGGGATCTCCATAGTTTACCCACTCAGTTGCCTTTGCCCCACTGCATATATGCGCCTCTATGTCCATTCTACTCCACTAATCTACAAGTCTTTATTTACCATACTACAGTCTAGATTACCGTAGCTCTGTAATAAGTCATGAAATCAGGTATTACGTGGTGTGTTCAAAAAACACAATGAATGCTTAAATTGAAAAAATTATTACAGTAAAACAGACATTGCTGTTAATCATCCTCCCAAGTACCCCCTCACTTCAAACACACTTATTCCACTATTCTCACCGCTTTCCAAAACAGTTTTGAAAGTCTTCTTTCATAAGTGACTTTCTGAAGAGTGATCAAAAATTCAGTGCACACTGCTGAGGGACACCCAGTGGAAAGGTGGGCTCGTAAAATACCACAGTGTGTCCTCGTCTGTCTCACTTACTGAGTTGATACCATGTAACTTCTGGTTTCCCCCCAGATGAAAATGACCATGAAAGGCAAATAATTTGAATCCATCCAGGACACTGAAGCACCCAGAACAGCACAACTAAAGACTCACAAAAGAGAACTTCCAGAACTGCTTTAGAAAGTGGAAAAATGATGGCTTAAGTGTGTTATAAGTGAGAGGGCTTAGTGGCAATGTGTCTTTCAGTGTAACAATTCTTTTAATTTAAACATTTACCATATATTTTGATTATACCTCATCTTAATCTTCTGGCTTCATTTTTCTTTGCAAAGTTTTTTTTTTTTTTTGGTTACTACCAGTTATTTGCATCTTCATAAAATGTTTAGAATCTTTTTGCCACAGAAAATGATCTAAAAATAAGCCAGGATTTTGATATGGATTACTTTGCCTCAGTTTCAGGCAAACTGACAGCTTAACAATAGTAAGTTTACCGACCCTGGTACGTGATGTAACTCCATTTATTTAGTTCTTTAGTTTCTTTCAGCAGTGTTTTGGTACTTCTTGTGTATAGATCTTTCATGTATTTGGCCAGATTTATACTTAATTTTTAAAATTTTTGATGTTCTGGCTAATGTACTGTTGCTTGAATTTTAATTTCTAATTATGTGTTGCAAATAGGTAGCAACACAAAGTACATTGGGCTGTGATTTGCACATTTTGTTAAACTACCTATTGGCTCTAGTAGCTTCTTTTTCAATATTCTTTTAGAGCTTATATATAGGTGGCTCTGTCCTCTGTGCATAACTATGGTTTCACATCTACTTTCTCAACCTAGGTAACTCTTTGAAAGAATTCCTGCCTGACTGCACTGACTAGAATTTCTAGCACAAAGCCAGACAGAGTTGTTGAGAAAATACATCTTGTTGTGTTCCTATCTTTGAGTTGAAACAGTCATTTACCTTTAAGCATGTTGCTAGCTGTAATTTTTCATATTTTTCCCTTAATTGGGTTGAAGAGGTTTCCTTTCCTTTCTAATATGTTGAGAGCTTTTACGAGGAAGATTGATGATGTCGTCAAATGCTTTTCTGTGTCTATTTACATAAGTATATAACTTTTCCTTTTTGTTTGTTGTGATGGTGAAATACATACACTGACTTTTGAATGTCAGTCCAGTCTTGCATTCTTGATGCATTTTAATCCAACTTAGTCATGATGCATTTTAATGTGCTATTTGAATCTTATTACCAAAAATTTTGGTTAAAATTTATTCATACATATTCAAGAGCAATGTTGATCTTTTTTTTTCTTGTAACATCTTTGTCTAGTTTGGGTAAAAAGTAATGTTGCTTTTACAGAATGATTTGGGAACCGGTCCTTCATTTTTAATTTCTGGAAGAATTTATATAGAATTGATATTAATTCTTCTTTATATTTTTTCAGGGACCTGTTCAATGGACCATGTAGTTCTAAATTTTTGTTTGTGAAAAATTTAACTGAAATGCAAATATTAATGGATATTACACTTTTAGGGTTATTAGTCTAATTCTTTCTTCTTAAGTGAGCATTTGTATTTTATGTTTTCTAGGAATTTGTCAATTTAATCCAATTGGTCAAATTTATTGATACAAAACTATTTGTTGTGTTCCTTTGTTATGCTTTTAATACCTGTATGCCAGGATGATGTTGGCTCTTTTATTCCTAGTATTGGTAAAGTATAGCTTTTAATTCTTTTTAAAAGGCTATTAGAAATTTATTAGTTTTACTGATACCCTCAAAGAAGTAGCAATTGATTTCACTGAGAGTTTTTCTATCTCATTATTTTCTATGCCTTAGATTTTTATTCTTATACTTATTATTTCTTTTCATTTGCCTACTTTGAATTTTTTTTACTGTTTTTCTAGTATTTTGAGGTAGAGATTGAAGTCATTTATTTGAAGATTTTCTTTGTTTCTGATATTGACATGTTGTGATAATATACCTTTCTGCAAACATTGCTTTTCTGGCATTAAACAAGTACTACGTGATGTTTCCATTTTCATCAAATCAAATTTTTCTATAATTTCTTTTCTGATCCTTTATTTGCAATTATACTCTTCTAAATACTCAGAGATTTCCAAAGATTTTTTTCAATTTAAATGTAATTCACTCTGGTCAGAGTATACATTGTAGGGATTTCATTCTTTCAAGTTATCAAGAGCTATTGTATGGCACCCCATATAGCCCAATATTGTCTACCTGGATAATAATTTTGGGAATTGGTAAGATTGTGTAGTCTTGCATTTGGGGTGTCATTTTCTATGAATATCAATTAGATCACATTGGCTGATAGTGCTATTTAAATGTTGTATATCCTTACTGATGTAACTTTAGAGAGAGAGAGAGAGAGAGAGAGAGTTACTGGTGTAACTTTATCAAGAGAGAGAGAGAGAGTTACTGGTGTAACTTTATTGAGAGAGAGAGAGAGAGTTACTGGTGTAACTTTATCGAGAGAGAGAGAGAGGGAGAGAGAGAAACCATCACTGTTCTGGTGGTTTCATGGTTCCTTCTGGGTTTCTCTAAGTCAACACCCTCTGACTTACTGCACAGCTGACTGGGCCCCTAGCATCCCGACTTTCCCCTTGTTGGTTCCGGAGTGTTCCTGCATTGCTGTGGATTCTGTTGAGCTGTGCCCTGAGATGTGGTTAAGCTACTTGCAAACAGTTTGACCCTTTTGAGTGTTGCTCTTAGTGTTTCCTAGGCTGGACTGGAGCTGCGCTTAGCCCTGGGATAATTACTGTCCTCTGCCAGGGAAGCTACAGAGGACCCAGTGTGGAGTGAGCCCACAGGCCCAGGGCTGGCAGCAGGGAGGGTGCTGCCTAGCCCTTGGTGTGCACCACCGTGCGCTGTCCTCACGTTCGAGCCCGTCCCTGGACTCCAAGGTGCTGCAGAAGCTCCAGCTGGCCAGAGCACAGTGGGTGTTTGGGCACAGGGCTGTCCCTCAGTGCTGGACTCTCCCTCCTCCTCCCAGCCCACTGTGACCACGTTGGCTCCCCGGACTCTCCACTGTCACCTACCCCCTTCACCTGTTTGTCCTTCTCCCAGCTCCAGACTGGGGACTAGGACACCAGAGGGCCTACTTCCTGTTTCCTGCTTCTCAAGGGTCTCCATCCTCTCATGGGTTGACTTGAGCTTCTTGGACGTCAGCATTTCCTAGCTTTGATTGTATTAAGGGAAGTGGTCTGTTCCATTTCCTCGGGACTGACATCATATTGGCTAGAAGTTGAGACTCTGTGTCCCGGTGGATGTGCGAGTATAAGGATACTCGGAGCCCATGGGAATCTGCTTGTTGTTTGTCCTCTGGCAGAGGGAGGAGTGGCTGGGCTGGACTCTTCTGCTCTCTGAACTGGTGACTTCTGAGAGACAATTGGATCTGACTGTCTGTCTGTCTATTCATTTATGTCTTTTCCCCAATACTGCAGATTGAACCTAGGGTATTTGCATTGGGTTATATCCCCACCCCCGTTTTGTATTTTTTATTTTGAGGCAGTGCCTCATCATGCTGCTAAATTGCCCAGGATGAGCTCAACTTTGTGATTCTCTTGCCTCAGTCCCCCAGAGTGCTAGGATAATAGGTGTTCACCACTACTGACTGACTTTTATAAAGTAGAAAACTACCTTCAGATTATATGCACAAGAAATCAGGTATAGTGGCACATGGTTGGAATCGCAGTACTCTAGGAGGTTGAGGAGGAGGATTTCACGTTTGAGCCCACCCTGAGTAACTTAGTGAATTAGTGAAACCTCTGTCTCCAACTAAAAATTTAAATAATGGCTGGGGATAGAGCTCAGTTCAAAGGCTTTGGGTTCAGTTCCCAGTATCATGAACAAAACAAAATACAAAGCAAAGCAAAACAAAACAACTACATGAAATTAGGTAATGTAACATTTGAATGCAATTCATAGGTGAGCTTTAAAGTATGACAATAAAGCAAACTGCCTGGTTCCCCAGGAAATCTATCTGCCAGCCCTGATTTGCAGATACAGGAAGAGAGGGTTCATTTAAAGTCATGTCACTAAACGCTGGGATGCTACTTCCTTCCAGTTCATATTTAATACAAGGAAAAGCCCTCCACCTTCCTTCCATAGCCCAGGAGCCCAGGTTACTTTCCTCCCATGGCCCCCGTGTCTGACTTTGAGAGGCAGATGTGGATAAATCCAGACCGAAGTTGTTTATCTCTCTCTCAGTGAGGTTCCTGTGTTTACTAACACATCACCGATGAAGTCATTGGAAAGAATCAACAGGCTTCACTGAGCCAGAGACACCCTTCCAATATTCCAATGGGAGCATCTCCTTATTCATTCTCAGGGACACAAAGAACTGGGTATGCTGTTTCTGCTTCTTTTTGCAGATAGAGAGACAGAGACATTTGCCTAGTTCCTTTCTGGAGTAGGATACAAAAATTACCCCACTTTTCTGAGCAAAGAAACAAATAATTTCTATATTGCTTCTAATTTTCAAAGATCAAGAGGAGGAGGATGGAATATCAGGGCATATAATATGGGGTATGAACATGGTAAAAGTATATTACAGACATTAAATCCTCTGCCCCAAAATGTAAAAATAGGGAAAAAGCATAACAAGTGGAGTACAGAGGGGTGAAAATGATTCAGATATGTACGTATAGAAACCTGCCAAAATTAAACCAATAATCTTTATAACCAACTTAAGACACAAGTGGAAAAATATGACAGACTTCAGCATTAATTTCCACTCAGGGGTCTTCCCTTGACATAGGATTGACTTTAATCTGCACGCGAAATTACACCACATAACTGCAGCATTCTTTCTGTCAGTTAGAACTATATATCAGGACCCAAACTGCAGATATTCATTAATTTAATATAACCCTCTTTTTCAAAATTATTTCCTACAACTTGTAAGGAGCAGTGCTGGGAAGGCAGTGAGTCCAAACCCTGTGCTAACTTCCTTCTCATAAATTCAGGTAGGAACATCAGCAGTGGGAGAACCCAACTTAATCTTCATCTTCCAGAATCTCTAATGCTTAAGTTTCTGTATTCAAATCCCAGTTTTCACTAAGTGGTTAACTCTACTTGTTGGCATCCTCTGTCTCCAAGTTGAATTAAGAAAATCTTTGTCAGGGGAAGTGGCCTTCAATAAATATCACTTCTCATTTTCCATCCACTTACAGTCTAACAAAAAGTGTCCCTCGGTGGTGCCATTAAATGTGTCTGGCTGGCCTGGAAGAGAGGTGCCCTAGAGGGTGAGTGCAGCTATCAGGTGTCATTACACAGGAGTCTTTAGTATACACTTCAGTGTAAAGATTCCATGTGTTCAATTTGATGATTTTTGACAATTTTATATCCGCCTGTAACCACACCAAACAAAAACACGCAATGCGTCCATCTTTCCAGAAAGTTCCATCACAGCCCTTCTTAGTCAATCAATGTCTCACAATGGACCTAGTAACCACAATCTTATTTTTATCACCATAGATTAATTTTCACTGTATTTGTGTTATAAAGAGAATGCAGTGCTATCCCTTTTGTGAGATTAACTGAGTCTTTACATGTGGCAGTAGTTTATGCTTTTTAAAAAATGCTGTTTCTCCTTTTTAAAATGAGTATACTATAATTGTTCTGAAAATGAACATATGGGGTCTTTACAATTTGAGATAGCTATAAACTTTCATGTATAAGTCTCTTTAGATATGTTTTCATTTTTTCCCCTGGTAGATACATTGGGGTGGAATTAATGTTATTGTATCTTTCTGATGATTTTCTAATTTGAACCCAGTGTAGCGGGGCAGCTTTTCTCTGCTCTGTGCAATGTCGGTAGACACATCTTGAAACTGCAGAGCTCTGGGTCTGGGAGCTGCAGTTACTGGAAGACTTACTCATTTTACAACTGGTAGCTAATAGTGGGCAATGGTTGGTACTTCAGTTGGGGCTGGCACCCAATATTCTCCCCGTGAAGATGCTCGGCTTCCCTGTGCTATGACGGCTGGACTCCAGCAGCAAGCATTCTGCAGACAAAGCAGAAGATCATATCATTTTTAATGACCCAGTCTGTGGTCACAAAGTCACTTCTGCTGCACTGTATTGGTTTAACCAGCCACTCAGTTCCACTTGGGTTCAAGAGGGTAGAAGGTTGTTACATTCTTGATATTGAAATCAACCCTTGAAGTGATGATGTGGTGAGGTGGTACCTTTTGATAGGTTCATGATGGTTCAGCAGGTCAGAGTCTTCATGAATGGGGTTAGTGGCCTTGTAAATGAGACCCCAGAGCTCAGAGAGCTTGACCCCTTTTTGTGACACTGGGAGTTAGACTCAAGGCTTCAAATATGCCAAGCACTCAGCCTCTGAGCTACATTCGTAGTCTTGGTTCACACTGTTTGTTGCAGCCAGGAGCTGCCTGCATGACAAAAAGGGCTCTTGCCAGACACTGAATCTGAGGTCACCTTCATCTTGAGCTTTATATCCTGCAGACCTGTGAGCAATGACTTTCCATTGTTTATAAGTTACCCCGTCTAAGGCTACCTGGTGGTTATGGCCACTTGATGGGCTAAGACGAGGGATAGGACTTAGATCACTCCAGTCAAAGAAAGACTGTGACTGTCACCGTCACATTGAAAGAACAATACATGAAATGTGATGTATTTTTTCCACTTATCTTTGGAAAATACAATTTTCCCTAGAGGTTCACCATGCATTGTCTTTCTGCAGATAATGACCACTGCAAACATATGAAGTATTTACATCCTTTATTCCAACCATCTCTGTTGGATACTACTCTAAGGAAATTTTGGGCCAAACACCCAGGATTGTGTACAATGATAATTATAGTAATCATAGTAACATGGACAAAATTAGAGCTCAATTAGAAAACAAAGCAATGCAAATATGGGAAGAATTCTCATGTCTTGGTTTGAAAGTGCTCTCATAGTATCTTTAACACTCTTACAGGAGATGAAAGCTAATTTCACTCTTCTTGAATTTGGAAAGGGGTTGATAAATTTCTTGTATTGTATGGAATAAATAAGAAGTGAGGGTGTAAAGTTTTGGAAACTATTTTATCAAACTCATGGAGACTCCTTGATTCCTCTTACTTCTCTAAGTTTTGGGAAACCACTTGCTATATTATAAGGAAAGGTCCATGATGTGAGGAATTGAGACCTCTGACCAACAGCATGTGAGAGGGCTCCTTGGAGGAGGATCTTGCAGCCTCAGCCAAGTTTTCAGGCATTAGTCACACTCAGCATGGTGACTGTGACCACAGAGAGTCTGAGTCAGAACCAATAAGTTAAACTCTCCTGAGTCTTGGCCCCAAAAATTCTTTGAAGTCATACATGCTTGTGAATGTAGGTTTCTGTGTTTTTGGAATATGCTTGTCACAGTGGTGGATAACAAATGTGTTTTACAACATAACATCTCTGGAGTGCCTTAAAACTATTAAAACAAGAATTTATAAAACAGCTGTGACCTGGAGATCCACAAAGTTACTAGCAATACAAGCTGACCTATTTAATGTGGGTAGGATAATCCCAGTTTTTTTTCAAATTATGAATCTGTCAAAAGAGAGATCAAAGGAAAAAGGATTTACTGTTTGACAGTATTTCAATGGTAAAGAATTTAGGCTTTTGCACTTGCTCTGAGACTGAATCCCACTTACTGGCTGTGCAAGCTGTATGAATTAGGGTTCTCTAGAGTAACAGAATCAATAGCAAATATGTGTACAATTACGCAAGGGGGTTTATTGAATAGGTTCATAGAATCAGAGGCTGGAGAGGCCACCATGGCCATTTATGTGCATGAGAGTCAGAAGACCCAGTAGCTACTCAGCCCAGTAAGAAGGAACCTGCAGAGCAAGAGGAACAAGGGGTGGAGTTCTGGTCCAAAGCTGAAGCACTGGCAGCTCACTGGAGCATCACTGGCATGAAGCTGCATCCAAAGGCTGAAGAAATGGAAACCTGAAGGGCAGAGTCCGAAGATAGGGTGAAGACACTTCTAACTCCACTTAGGATATCTGCCTGTTGATCGGTGCCACCCACATTCACTGAGGTTCTAGCTCTGTTAGTTTGCAGGTTGTGATCAGTCATGCACAGGAACACTTAGCCCGTATTTCCCTACTGGGTAGATTTTCTGACTCCATTCAAGTTGACATACTATGATTAGTGATCACATGACCATACAATGGATGAGATACCAGGCAATGGACAAAGCGATGCTGGGCTGGAGATAGTAAAAATGAGACCAATCAGAATATTGCAAGCACACGTACTGCCACACAGGCAAGGCTTTTTGTGGCTGAGGACCTTCAGCCAGTTAAGGCAGAGGTTTACAGGAGTCAGCAACTGATTGAGAGTGTGACCAAGTTGCCGCTTGCACAATGAAGAGAACAGTGGTTCATTACTGATTTTTTGGATTGGACTGAAGTCAGGTAACTACCACTGGCCAGTGTCATGGTTTCAAAAGATGTTTCTTCTTGTGAGCGACTGGGCCACCAATTCACCTTGGTCAACTTGTTCTATCTGCCATCTTCTTGAGCCATATGTCCCAGCCTCATGTGTCTAAGCCATATGATAGGTTTGAATAACTTCAGACATGTGCAGTTTTTTTGATGTCTGAAGAAGAGAAAGGATGGGATTAGAAAAGAGGGGTAAAAGTTAACAGCGCCACAGAGTCAATGGGCAAGATACTAATGTAACCCTGCATGATAGTCTTAAACTAAACATTTAAAAATGACCAACATGTCTACATGCAGAGCTGAGTAGAATCTGACCCAAGGGTTAAGACAACAGAGACAAATGACAGATACAAATAGAAGCAGAGACGCCAAGGCTTTTAGCTTATCTAATTCACCCTTCAGGTGTCTGCAGGTGCAAGTGAAAGGTCAGTGTTTTTAGCAGAAGTAGGAAGTCACCCAGGAAGGAATCTGTTACTGTAACTCACACATCAGAGGTAATACCTACAGTAAAAAATAGGGAACTAGCTATGTGTTGACCAGTTTTGTGGCTTATAAAGTTAGCAATATTTAAATTAGCTAAGAGCAAGTGAAACCAGGGGACTCATTTAGGTTTTTCCTTGGTAACAAGTTCTCATTTCATGCAAACATTCTGCTTCCACGGTTTAGAGGGTTGAAATCTACAATATGCTGCAAAAGGTAGTAATAGTGTAAATATGCTACAAAAGGTAATATTTTACTCACCAGGGGATTTATTTTGTCATTTTACACTTCTTTTTTCTTCCCTGCTATTATTCCATCATAGCATTTCCTGTTGCTTTTGTGTTACCAGCTATTTAATCACTTAAATCTCAGTTTACCCCAGTTTACCCAGTTTATAATTAGTTTACCATAATAAAACTAATTATATTCCCTAATTCCTGAGACTTAGCAAAAATACATAACATGTATAAAGCACTCAGTTCCCAAATTGTACTGATTACTTATCAGCATTAGATCATTTTACTGTTACACATATTATGACTTTTCTGTAATTCATAGATTTTCTAAATATATTAGCATTACTTCCATGGCTTGTCTTTAAAGCATTTTATGTAACCCTCTCCTTTGTGTTTCTCTGAAATACTCTAGATGATGATGCTACAATAGATTCCCAAAGCGTACCATATTTGGTTCCTGATCATTTCTATCTTTGAGTTCCTAGCATCAGGAACCAGAGTACCAACTACTTTTTTAAATGTTGACAAGAACCCCAGGGTTTTAAAAAATCTCATACAAAAAGTAATACTTGATAAATAAAATCAATATGACATCTTGTAAAACAATTGGAACTAGCAGCCTTACAGTATTAAAATAAAAACACCAACAAAACTCTCAAAGAGTAAATGTCTTTTAAGTTTTTTAACTTTTCCAGAAATATAAAAAAATGTCCCATCTATTCAGTAGGCAGGTGTGTTAAGCATTTCTTCATTGCTGAAACTAAAGACTCAATACCTGTAAATCAAAGGAAGGGTTTATTTTGGCTTATGGTTTTAGTGGATTCAGTCCACAGTTTGCTGCTGCTAGGAGAAACAGCATGGAGGAAGGGCTGGGCAAAGACAATCTGTGCAACCCCTGGGAGTTAGGGGGCAGAGAGGGACAGGAGGACCCAGGGATAAGCGTGCGCTCCTCCAGGTCACTTCCCCAGTGTCCTACCCTTCTCAGAAATTCCCACCTCCTAATAGCACCTTCAACTGTGAAGTGATCAATGGGTGAATCCACTGATGAGTGCAGCGCCCACAGGACCCAATCACCTAACAGCTCTGTCTATGAACACATGAGACTTTTGAGGAATGTTTTAGACCTAAGTCGTGTACCCATGCTCTGTTTTAGGGAGCCAACGTCTGTACACACAGGGTGCTGTCATACATATTCATCTCCTGGTCCCCTGAGATCTTTGGGGAGCGGTGGGACCGTGGCCACCTAGAAGGTACCCAAAGAAGGAATGCTGGCTTGGACATGGTGTCTCGAGTTCTGTCTCCAGGAAATCCACTTCTTCATCTCTTGGAACATTGAGTTGAGACCTGAAGTGACACATACTAGAATTGACTGGTCTTAGCTCTTCTCAAATCTAAATCCTTGTTTTGCAACTGAGGACCTGAAAATCACTCATACAGTTGGCTCATAGGCAATGACTGTGTTGGGGAGAAATCGGCCTGTTCCAGCTGCATGCCCAAGAGCCAAGCCTAGCGGCCACTCCCTCACATACACAGGACATCCACCACAGCCCCAGACTGGGAAGACTTCTCATATGAGTAAGGGGTCTCTCCTTATATAAATTCCATCCAATCTGGTGGACTTTGAGTGGATATTATTATAACCTTACATTACACTTTATTACAACTTTAAAACTTTCTGCCATGTGTAGGGCACCCATGTCCATCAGTGCTGCCATTTAAAGCATTTATTACCAAAGCTTTCTGTTTGTCTTTTCATTAAAGCTAGAGAGATCATAAATATGGAGATCATACTTCCTAATTTTAAAAATATGACTTTCCTTAATTATGTTAATATTAAGAATTGTACACAAACTCAAAACATGTCTCATTTAATAGATATGGATATGCTCTACTTACAGTTCCTGAGGGAAACAATTTTAAAAATGCAGCTTTCAAAACAAAAACAAATGAACAAGGAGTATGCACAGGGTATTGATTATTACTTTTCCACCTGAAGCAACTATGACAAAACGTGTTTCAAATGCCTTCTCTCGTGTGTTGCTGAATTTCTCACGAGTCCTGTGGGAGAGTGCTTAATCCACTCTCCAGCGATAATGAGGACATGGCAGTATCGCTTCTGGAGCACCAGAGAAAGGGGTGGAGTTTTTAAAAGATCCCACTCATGCATGCTGATTTACGTTTATTCCTTCTTGGTTTTCACAGATTTCACAACTCTTTGCTGAAATCCAGACACCTGCATCCGCCTTTCTGTTAGATACCCTGCCAAGTCTCAGTGCACTAACAGGTGGATTTTCTCCTCCGAATTTTAATAACCAGTACCAGTGACTACTGCTTACAGCTGTTATCTTATCCCCTCATAATCCATGGGCTCTTACAACACGTTTCAAGGGATGGATTGCTATTAAAAATTCTGGAGTGCTAGCAGAATTTAATTTTTTCCCACAAAAGGCATTTTTTCACCAACATTTCAAAGGCTACTTACCGTGATCTATATCATGTCATAAATTTGTTTCCATGAACAAGGCTGTAGCTGATCTTCCTCAGGCATCTGCAAGCTCTCTTAGTATCTGTTTATCTACTTTCAATTTCCTTTGAGAGATATTTACTCTTCATTTCCCATTGGAATGGAAATTTAGCAAGTCTCCTGAGGTACTGGCATTCAAACTCCAGACACTATCTGCCCATGTTGAGAAGCAGGTGAGTTTTGCACTCAGTATTTTTCCTTCCATTTCTACCATGTACAATTAAAGGGTCAGTAAAAGACATGAAGGTCCTTCAAGCAGATAAAGGGTGCTGTGTCCATAGCTCTGCTTTCTGCAGCCCACACCCCAATTTTGGCTCATAGGGGCTGCACTGATGCTGCTTTTACTTCTCATATGACTGAAGGCTTCTGCTGGCGTCTCTCTGAAACAGCAAAGACAAGGGATATATGAATGGGAAGTTTTACTAAGTGTACTTTTCTTCTTTCTTTTTTCAGGTGTCAAGTCCTACTATGCCAACTGTCAGTCACTCTCTCATGCCTTCAAAAGGCTATTCCATTTTACATGCATTTTACAATTGTTCTCAGCTATCCAGTACAAACAATTCCTAGTTGACAGAAGGCATATCTCCTCAACATAGTCACTGTAATATTTCTGTATTAAGATGTAGTGGTTTTATTGATGTAATAAACATAGCCTTTCCTCATTATTCATGGTAGATGTGTCTATAAAGTCACCACAAAGACTGAATTAGTAATTTCTGAACTGTTCTTCCTAAAGGAAATACAGTTAGGCTCTTGGGAGTTGACATTTTCTCCAACAAATCATTGCCTGTTATTTACCTGTGTTTTTGTTTAAATATACTGAATTTATTTTGTATCGCTCATTCACTAACAATGGGTTCACGGACAGCAGCGCTGTAACTCAGACCTGGACAAAACTCACCCAGCATGTGTTTTCTTTATGTTGTATCATTATTTTTTATGCTTGGGACAGTAGGCAGCATTTCCGCATTGTCTTTGGAGATCATTTTGGCAAAATCATCAGACAAATCACAAAATACAAAAAAAAATGTGCCATTAAACAAACCATAAGAAGACATTTGTTTGAGGGAGCTAATAAGAAGATAGAATTTCATCTTATTCAACCTGAGCTGGGGATATGTATATCGCCCAACTCAAAATGTTTGGCAAGGTATTGATTTAGGTATAAATAAGTGTTAGTGAGTTCAAATTTTTCCAAACTTTATTTTTTCTTATACAACATTTTTAATAATTTCTATTTCTGTGTTTTCAATTTATTAATATTTTTAGAATATCCATTTTTCAGTACTATCCAGTGAAATTTTCTTACTACTCCTAAGGGAGAATATTTTTAAATCCATAGACTTTTCACAGGTATGCTATGTTTTCATCTCTAAAAGTTGCAAGAGTTTCTTCTTTATATCTTTAGTTTGTCTTCTTATTTTATCTTTTATGAGCCTATTATAAATAGCTATTTTGTAGTCCCGTGTCCTAATTTCATAATCTCTGTTGTTTCTAAGTCTGTTTTAATTGAGTTTTCTTTCTGGCCTGGTAACGAGTAGGTCCAGTAACCGGTAATGAGTTTCCTGTTGCTAGTTATTTTGGTTGAGTTCTAAACATTGTGTCCTTTGTTATTTTGAGATATAAAAGTTTTTTTTCTTGGAAACGTAATGAGCAGGTGCACAAACAGGCACTTACATTACTAAGAATCATCTTGACATTTCAGAGATTGGTTTATGCATTTCTGTATATACGAAATAACATTTACTTTGGGGTTATTACATCTTCACTTCTTTCTGTCTTCTCTAACCTTGCTGATTTTCTGGGGATGCTACAAAAGCATATTCAACAAGATGTCAAAAGCATATTCAAAGTATATTCAACAAGATGTCTCCTTACTGGCTGGCAGGAATTAGCATGGTTCTCACCTGCAAGGGAAGACTTTTTTCAGGTCCAACTGACAGGTAATTGTCCCAAACTTGATCTATTCCCAGCCTTCTTGAGTTTCAGCTCTCACATTTCAGAAAGGAATTCATCCCAAGACTCAAGATGAGTCTTTCTCTCTCCAATTACTTTGTCCTTTAAAGTCCTGCTCATTCTACCTCTCACATACAATCCCTGTCTCACTTCTGTGAGACTGCAATATACTTCCTGTTTCCCTGCATTGCACTGAAGTCTGAAAATTATCTGGAATCAGAAAATGATGCTGAGGGCCACCTGCGTGTCTCTTATATAGAGAATAACAGTCCTGAGCTGCCTGTAGTCCAGTAGTAAAATGTATATATTTAATATATTTTGTTGAATTTTTCAGTTGCTCATGATGGATGAGTCCCTCTTATCTTCTTTACATAGGTATAAGCATAAATTCCTCTGGTAAGTTTTATTTCTTTCTTTAGATTTTTATCTCCCCTTTAATAAAAGGGATAAAAATCATTACCAGTGACTTAAATTTTATAAGCTTTTTGAAAAGTAGTTTTTGAGAAACATCTTATTAAATATTTCAGCATTTTTCAAATGACTTTTAGAGTTGCTGTTACCATCTGTCAGCTTCCTCCGTGTCTGTCTGTCTGTGTGTCCTCCATGTCTGTCTAGATTCTGTGCTGCACTCTACTCCTCTGTCTTCCATTACTCATCTCAGTAACTTTTGTTCTTTAACACAATCATTTCTGTATCTTCCTATCCATGCATGCTATCTTTACTAGTATTTACATCTTTTAATAATGCTTCATTTGTCTACCTATAAAGTTGTTGCATATCTATTGTTAAATCTAATTATCAATAATAAACATGCACATTGCTCTTTATAAGTGATATTTCATTAGATTTTCTGTTTGCTAATAGTTTATTGGGTTACAATCAGTTTTTGTGGATTGATTTTATATTTAGCAATCTGTTGAATTTTCTTAATTCCATTTAGTTAGCCCTAGATTCTCTATGATTTTCCATGCATCTAAACATAGTAACTGCTCTAGTTCTTAAAATTTACTCTGGATTCTTAATCCACAGTGCTATAATAGATACCTAGGAAAAATAAACAAACAAGAAAACCAAACAAGGGGTAGGAGTAGATACTAGTTCTTTTCATGACTTTAAAGAATTTTCTTCTTTTCCCTGAATTAAACATGGGCTCATTTGTAAATTTTACCTTTCATTACAATAAGAAAAATTTCATTTATATAAATATAAACGATATATATATATATAAATATTTATATATTTAAAAAGTATTATTTTAAATGACATTGAGTTTAGTCATGTACCTATAAGGCGTCTTTCGAGTTGATTGTTATCCATCCACACTTTTGGATTTCAGAGGTGCATTTTTAAATGTTTATTACCTTTGCATCCTTGGTGTAAATTCATTGTGTTCCTAATGTGTTAATTTCTGGGTACCACACTGGCTTCAGTTTGCTGATATGTTTAATATTTTTAATTTTAATATTTTTTTCTGTGGCCAGCAATGGGGTTAGCACTCTCCATGCCTGTCTCAAAATGTCCTGGTCTCTGTTTTAAACAATTTCAATTCCAGACTGCAGACCAGGCTCTCCGCATTTAGTCTTTTAAGTAATAGCACATTTGTTCCTTGAATTAATTGAATTTTAATGTAAAGCTCTCTGGGCCTGAAGGGCTGTTTGTTTTGCACTGGTTTTTGGTGAATTTTTAAATACTGATTACATTTATTTACAGTTATGCATTCATTCAATTTTACTCTACTTCTAATTTTTATTTTAAATATTTTAATCCCTTCCATCCCAGAACGCTGTACATCCCGCTTTAACTAATTTATTTTCCTATATTGTTCTTTACTAAACTTTAAGAAGTTCATAAATTCATGATTTTAAAACTTTCTGGGGGACGGGCCTGTAACTCAGCAGCACACAGCCGGCCTGGCAAGCACAAAGTCGAGAGTTGCATTCCAAAAACCTTCTCACTTTCTCAGTCTTAGCAGATATTCTTTCAGTTTTATCAAGTTTTTCTCCATAATTTGCCTGATTCTTATTTCTTTTTAGCACACATTTTTTTATTTATCGTATTAATTTCTCTTTGTTCTTTGCTCACGTTGTTTTTTTACCTACATTCTTGAGTTCAATGATAATATTGACAATTTTCTATCACTTGTCTTCACTAATGTTAGTCTGAGTCTAAGACCTGTGTATAATTCCATATTCACGAGCTCGTGCTTCTGTCATCCATCCGTAGACCCCATGTAGCTTTCATCGTAGCTACACAGCCTTGTATCAAAGGTGGACGGGTAGACTTGGCAAACAGCACCGGGTGGTCACCGGGCAGATGCACCATTCTCCCCTTCCTCACTGTTCTTGGCACTGGATGGGCAGAGACCCCAGTAGGCTCTGTGGCAGGACGTGGAGCCAAGGTGCTTGTTGAAGGGAGCTGAGTATTCAGAAAGCAAAGTGATGGGAACGTGAGAGCCTGGAGAGAAACCACTGCATCATATTCATATCTACAGAGGGCTGCTATGGAGGAGCGAGAGAGAAAGGGTGCCTTTGGAACTGTTAGAGTAATTGGGGGTAAAGCTGAATACAATTTCAGTGACTTTAGCAAATCCATGGGCTGGCTGCCTTTGAAGGTTGCTGGAGGTGAGTTCTGAAAAACAGCAGAAGCAACAGTGATAGGAAATTCACGCAGGCTGCGTAAGGTATGCAGAGGGGAGAGGGCAGCTGAGCTAGAGAATTACACAGCAAGTTTCTCTGCTGAAATCAGATAGCTTTAATTGCATTTAGCAGAAGATTTTAGCAGCAAGTAAGAGAAGGCCGGTTCATAAGCCATGCTCTAGATAGGATCTGGGGTTTTATTCAGTTTTAGAGAAAGCCCTGAGACACTGTCAAAGCCTGCCTAAAGAAGTCAGGATCAAAGCGAGCCCTGTCGGAGACAATTCCTCCTATCTTCTCTGGGGTGGTCTGCACTGTGAGGGTTTCAGAAGTCTCCTGGGTGGCTGCAGGATTTGTCTGTGGGAACAGATACAGATGAGAGAAGATTAAAATAGCCTGATAGAGAGATACAGTGTGAGTGGCCAGGGGCAGACAGAAAGCACTCAGCATCCCAGGGGTCCTGCAGGAATGGCGTGGCTTTCTGTGACACAGGCGAGTGGTTCCAGTCTGTGGATGTGAGATAGAGAAGCCCCGGCTCTCCCCTTCTTCCCATAATATTAGAGGGGGTGTGGCGTGGCCAGCAGTGGATCGTCCCCTGTCACTTCCCTCTGCTTCCCTTCACTGCCACTCGCCAGGAAGGGACTGGGAGAGCTTGCCTCAGTGTTCGTCCACTGCCCTGATGTCACCTCATGGCCAGCTGCTCTCCAGGCCCCTTCCCCAGTCCAGCTGCGATGAGGCTGCTACCCGCTCTGAAGAAATGGTGAGGAACCCTCTAACACAGCCGAGCTCATCGAGGGATTCAGGCCCATTATCAACATCCCTAACCTTAAACCCCAGCAAGCTATGCTGAGTACACCACGTCCCTGTGAAGTCTCCAGTTCTGGTCCTGCCATTTCTAACGGGAGGCGATAACTGTCACTCAAACAGATGCATCTTCCCATGTTCTTCTGATCTGCTCCTGGGACAGTTGCATTTGTTCTGAGTACCCTGAACCTGTCCCAGGAGACCTCTGCCCTGCTGGCAGCAGGTTTGAATTTAAACTACACTCGATCTTATTGAAAAGGCTGAGAAGTGATTTTTTGGGGAGTACCGGGAATCCAACGCAGGACCTTGTGCTGACCAGGCAGGCATCTACGCCTTTGAGCTATATTCCTGGCCCTTGAATTTAAATCATGAAGTAGAATTGAATTTGGATGACCCAGTAAGCTCAGAGCAAAAGTTTTTCACCTGAACCAGCTTAGACCAATAGGAAGTCTCCGATTTGGACCAATCACAGACTGTAGCAGCTCTATAAGCAGCATTCCTCTCCCACTCCTTGGCTGAGTCTAGGAGGGCTCCTTCTAGTGCGCTCATCCCCCTCTGTGCTTCAACACAGGCTCTGTTGGAATAAAGCCTCACTCCAGTGGTCCTGTCAATCTGCCTGTGATTTATTTCCTGGTTAATATGGGCTTGGAAAGTCCTGTAAATCTGCTTAGAGTTCTTATACTAAGTAGCGTAGACATAGTACCTAATTTAAAAAAAAAAAAACTATAAACACTAGGGCTGCTAACCCCGAAGAGCTCCAGAGATCTGCAAGTGGCAGTCAACAGATGACAGCACCCAACAATCATTGGGTCAGCAGATGGTATCAGCGCCACTAGAGCTGCATGTTGCTAATTCATGATTTGTATCTGATCTGAACAAAAGAACCCTCAACTGATGGAGACAGATGGTGTCCATTGCCACACACTCACTCTCACTCAGCTGTTGTTAGCAGGCACCAAGCATTGTTTGAAGCCCTGTGAAACACAGACTGAACACAGAAGTAGCTTATACACCCAGAGGACACACTGCCAGCTGCAGGGATGGGTTGTTCTCATAGCTCTCAAATGTGAACGCAGAGCAACCCAGTGAGGCGTGTTTGGAGGGAGCCTTGCCTCTCTCAGGGTGCCAAGGGCAAACTGGGTCTTGTGTTTCCCTAAGAGCTTCAGCTCTGAATTCTCGCTTGTGCTTAACTTTGACACTGGAGTGCCCGGCAGGGAGGCACTCTACCTTCGCCATATTGTCCATTTGACAACAAATGACAAATCCTGGCATGTTGACAATATGAACACAGGGAAAGCACATGTCACACCAGAGGCTGAGTGTGGGGTACAGAGGGCATATCTGTTAGTAATCCCGCCCCTAGGATTCAATGCTTAAAATCCATAGCTTAAAGGAGGAGAGTTTTAGTTTGGCTCACAATTCAGGGAATTCATTCAATGGTTGGCTGACTCCACAGCAGAAATGGGGATGGTGGGAGGGAATGCTGGAGAAAAGCTGCTCACTTCAAGGCAGACAAGCAACAGAGGAACGAGGGAGTTGCGAGGGACAGAGATTTATCTTCTGTTATTGTTTATATCTGGAAGTCCCCCAAACTTTGGGGATATGATGGAACATGGCAGTATTACAATCATCGGTGAATTTGTTCACTGGGGCGCTTATACCTGAACGTGACCAGGGAGGTAAGGTCTGGTCAGAGGAGGTGGGTCACCGTAGACGTGGCCTGGAAGGGTCTATCTCCCTCACTCCTCCTTGACTGCTCTCTCTGCTCCCTATCATCATGCCGTGAACTCTTTCTTCACTTTCCCCTACCTGGCTGTTCTTCCTTGGCGCCAGCTGGCCATCAACTGAAATCACTACAACCTGTGAGCCAAAAGAAACTTTCCCTCCTTACAGGTGTGGGTGTCAGGTGTTGCATCACACCAAGAAGAAAGTAACTAAGACAACTTCCAAAGGCACAGCCCCAGTGACGCACCCTCTCCAAGGTCCCACCTCTCAAGAGCACATTTAGTATGAACTCAACAATAGATGTGTTCACCAATGGGTATCACATCCTATGACCCAGTCACCTTCCACACCCAGGAGACCTTTGGGCGATAGTCAAGAACTAAACCACAAAGGTGGAGAAGGCTGGGGTCCTACATAGCAGGGGGTCTAATCCCTTCACAAGCCTGAGGAGCTTTCTGGCCTCAGTGTGTGCGGTGAGTGACAAATGGGATTTCCTGTGAACCTGAAGGTGTCTAAGCGGGTCTGAGCCTGTAATTCTCTCTTGTCCTGCTGTGTCCCTCTGTCAGGATGACTCTCAGAGTTGTTGGAGGCTTCTGTCTCAGCACAGCATCACTGTATCACTGAGTCTGGTGGCCCCAAGGGCCTGTCCAGAGGGTCTCTGTTTAGTGACCTATGGTGTGGTGAGTTTTGGGTTCTGCCCCCTGCGTCCTGTGGTTGGAAATCTTTGCTTCCTCCTGGATGCTGTTGTTGTGATACGAGAATATACAAAAGGGCCACGCTGCCCTGGTTTCACCCAGGCCTCCCTCTCACTAGACACCCAGGAGCTCTCCTGGCTCTCTCTGCGCTTTTCTTTAACCTCACAGCCCTGGTTCTTTCTGGTAGAATTCACTGATACGATTGCACAGCTCCCACTTCTCCTCAGAAAATCATGCCCCCGTTTCCCTCTTCTGCTCCCTCAGTCTTGCTTTCTGGAAAGTTGGCCAGAGAGATTCTTATTCTTCTTGCACTTACATTCTCTTTCCCATCTGGTCGTTCCTCACTGTCATAAGTACATGCAAAGAGCCTGTGACAGGAGATGCTGAAGGAGTGGCTGGGATAAATGGGTGCAGATCATATGTGGAAACAAACAGTATCCAAAGAGAATGGTGGGATGTCAGCAACAAGGACATGTAACTCACCTAAATGTGTGTCCCCAGTGATAGCTAAAGACTATAGATAAAGCAGTCCAAAAAGTATCCAGAGATATCTTTAGTTCCTGTGTTAGTCTGTTTTCCAGTACTATAACCAATACCTGAGATATGTCAAGTAAGGCATACAGAAGGTTTATTTTGGCTCACAGTTTTGCAGGCCCATGACCAGCTTTCTTTGTTGTTCAGAGGTCTGTGGTACAGTTTTTCATGGCAGGTAGCATGTGGTAGGGAGGATAACTGTCCACTTCTTGGTCAAAACATGAAGGTGAGAGGAAGAAGAAGGTGGAGGTTCTCATGCCTTTCTAAGTGGTACTCCGCATGACCAAAAGGGCTTTCACTTAGGCCCAGCCTGTCAACCCCTCCCAAAGGTGCCAGGGCTGGGGGCCAAGCCTTCAGCACAGGGCTCTTTGGGGACACTTAAATGATCCAGAGAGGTGGTCTTGGAGGAATGGCTTGAGTCAAAGATTCAAGAACATATTATTTGGGAAAAGCAGGAGTCATGGGCAAGATTTGGGGAAGTGGGGCCAGACAGGAAAGCTTTCAACAAATGTCCACCAACCAACCAACTGGGAGTGCATCCTGAGAAGATGTCCTGGAAAAGAGCTATAGCATATGCATGTTGCCTCTTTTCTGCTCTTTTATCAACCACCAGGTATAAGAAGAAACCAATTAGACTTCTTAGGCCGGAGCTTTCTCACTTGGAAACTCAGGGGCTCTTTCCAGCTCTGAACTTTAACAAAAATCTACTTAACATAAAACCACAAAACAAGCCTCCTCTAAAGACTACAAACTTCACCCCAAAGTGATGCGTATCATCCAGATTCTCTTATTGTCCGAAAACATTGCTACGTGTTCACATTACAGAAATCGTACTGCTACCTGAAGAATATAAAACCACTAAAGAACTGAAAACATACAAGAAGTCCTTTCTAGAGTCTAACACCCCCTACACACACTGTTATCCTGAAATTCTCATGGCCCTGGAGCTTTGAGGTTGTGCTGAAGTGTAAACATGAGGGTTCTTTCCTAAACCTGCCTTCTCATGTCTTGGAAACCCAAGATTTGGAGTACTTTAAGAATCACAACACATTTGCTGCTGGCTTGACATAATTCTGTGCCTTTATCCATGCGCCGTAACAAGTCCTGTGTATCCTATGCCTCTGCTTAAGACCACTCAGTGTACAATGCAAACACTTCCATGAAGTGCAAGTTACCCATTGATCAAAATTTTAAAACCATGTGACAGAGATTACTTACTTTCTCCCCAAACCCATCTCCTTTTCTACAGGGCCCTCTTCATGTAAGTGATGCCATGTAGCAAAATCCCGGCCAACAGAACAGGAGAAAATGGTAGATGCTAGATCCTGGACTGGTCCTTGCAATCTGCATCCCTAGATCTCCAAGGAAGGCAGATCCCTAGGTTGGAAGGAGCCCTGGTGCCAGCCCACAGAACCTTCCTACATGAGTGAGAATCAGCTTGATCCCTTGGGATCAATCACCAAGATCTGAGGGTCTGAGCAGACACTGCATCAGTGAGGATCAGAGAGCATAAAGAAGAGCTGCGTGCAAGGACAGTTGGAGTTAGGGAGGCAGAGTTGATGGATTTTATTCCAGAGCTTGGCACACTTGGGAGCTGTCGCTGGGCCTGAAGGACTGAGAGTGCTTCCTTCTTTCTCCCATCCTGCTGTGTCCAGCCACCTCCCTCCACTGATGGAGGGACTGACAGTTCAAAAACAAGGGAGCCCTTAGCCTGGGGGCGGGACAGAGAAGGCTGTGGGGCCAAGGATCTTCAGATCTAACAGAAAACATCTCAGCACAGACCTTTCTAGCAAGTCACAGAGAGCTGTGCTCATGATAAACTGGGTGCAGTCCACAGTCGTGCATTTTAACCCCTCTGTTATGGTTTATATCTAGATGTCCTGCAAAGCCTCATGTGTCCAAATCTGGGGCTGATGACTGGATTGTGCTAGTATTGTTTCCAGGAGTGACTGGATTACGGGGGTAGTGGAGCTTATTGCTGTTAAGTTGTGGCTCAAAAGAGGTGGGTCACCGTGGGCATGACCAGGAAGTAGATGTCTTCCTTCCAGGCTCTTCCCTTGACTCCGCTTCCAGGTTGCCTGATTTGACGGAAGCAGTTCTCCAACTGCCCATCTACCAGTCCACCCTTCCTTGAAGACAGCTGGCTGTGGACTAAAACCTCTGCAAGCTGTGAGCCAAAACAAACCTCTCTCCTCCTTTAAGTTGTGTGTTGGGGATTGTGTTTCAGCAACGAGGAAAGCGACTGAAACACCCTTGTTATTCCTCCTCTTCTGAAATGCCTTTTTCTGGGCACAGTCCTGGCTCTGTCACATGCAAGGAGGCCTCATCTGACCAGCCTGTCCATGGTACATTATTCCTGTTGCAGGTTTCCTTAAACCAAGGGAATGCTAACAACCTGCCAGTAGATTTTCCACTTTTAAAAAATAACTTCCTGCTCTGCATCTTGCAATATAATTTAAATCATTTAGTGTCACCCTCACCATATTCACAGGTCACAGATTATCTATGGAGATGAGAGACCCACCATCACTTACTTCGCCCGTTTATTCCACAGAGGAGAACCATATTTACCAGCTTGTCTTCAGTCAGGCTCTGTGCTGAGCCCTGCACTCCGGACTAACAATTAAAATAAAGCATCAGCTGTCGCCTCCCAGAGCTTGGGGTCGATAGGACACAGTGAGAGGCTGTCAAAAGCCTTTGGAGTCTATCGTTATCCAAGTATAGATGTGTCCCTGTTCTCCTAGGCTATGCAGTAGAAATGGGTCGCGTACATTCTTTCCACTCTCCGTTCTCAAGTGGTAAACAGGTTGCAGCAACAGCAATTCTTTAACCAATTAATGAGACGTGGAGTGAAATGAGATGAAGCAGGCATGCACCCTGCCTCAGAGAAGAGACTTGCGGCAGGGAAGGGTCATGTCTAGGATCTGGGAGATGCACTAGGATCGCCCGACTTGCGCCATCACAGAGCTGATGGAGGTGGAGTTCTGTGGCCCGGACCTCAGCCTGCGAGTCCCGTGGGCACTGTGACAGTAGTGGCCTCTGCATCGAGTTTCAGGGGCAAGCGTGAGCTAGCTGGAGGAAGGAGTAGTGCTCACTGGAATTAGAATGGCTCTGTCCACCTGCACCTGCCTAGGAGAAGTGAGAGCCCTCAAAGGGGACTGTCTGGCAGAGGCTGAGCGCACAGAGGCGACCCTGAACTGCAGCAGTGCCCCTGAGGGCAGTTACACCTCCTTGTAGTGGTGAAGGAGACGGGGCTTTGGCGCAACGCATGGAGGAGCAGGCAGTGAGAGCCTGGTGCCATGACCAGAGTGTTGCCCCACAAATCCAGGAACACCCCAGTCACCACAACTGGAGGGGCAGAAAGGTGTCCCTGGGTCCCCTGGAGAGAGTGAGAACCTGCAAATACCTTGATTTTGGATGTTTGGCATCCAGAATAAATTCCTGTTGTTTGAAGGCCTGGGGTTTGTGCTCTGTCATGGCAGTGGCCATGGGAAACTAGGACATCACTTGGATGCTTCTGCTGTAGCCCAAGGATTCCATGGGCCCAGCACCTTCTCACTCTACCACGCCAGGGGCAATTCACAGAATCTGTGACAGCAGGAATCACATTCTGCAACCTTCCCTGCAGAACACTGTCCCTCTGAGGGTACCAAGGCTCCCGGGTGCCAAGAAATGTCAGAGCGGGACCTTGGAAGCTCATGCCTACCAGAGACACAGGCACCACATCAGCAAAGGAGGCCCGTGCTATTGGTGACTGAGACTTTTGAGGTGCATACAATGCTGAGGGCCCAGTGATGTGCCCTGTGCTGGGTTCACACATCTGCTGGCCTTAACATCCCTAATGTAGGCACCCTCTGCTTGCCTGCCCCACACACCCACGCAGAGACTGCCCAAGATCTTAGCCTGGGTCTCTTTCCCATGAAGCAGTCCCACTTATTGGACTAACCCTAGGGTAGCCAAGCAGAGAGAATCAGAATGGAAATTGTCAGTGTTCATTACTGTGACCTTCTCTTGAGTCTATTGTCCTAGATCAAGAATCTTTCCATGACCTGACCCTCTTCCTCCATAAATGGATTCATTTTCTGTGGGTCAGTTAGCTTGGTGTCACTCATGTTTGATCCACATGAGATGTAATTTATTAAGAAGGCTGGGTACTTTCAGATATACTTTCAGGTTGGCTCTGTTGAAGATATAGCTAACTTTGGTGTCCCTCTTTCTAACATGAAAATAGCATCACACAGCTGGATGAAATGGCCCAAGTGTAAGGAGAAAGCAGAATTAAAGAAAATAAATACAATCATGAAATATTGGGAAACCTCAGCACACAGCCTCCCGTATCGCAAGCTCTAAAATTCAATTCTCTTCTATAAAACTGAGACACTCAGAATGGTTCTATCTTTAAACCATGAAAATTCTGGCTTCATGCTTTCTGCCACACAGTTGTGTATATCATCTATCACTCTTAGAACTTAGCGATAGAAAGCCATTTCCAGCGTCACACATAATCTGAAAAGTCATTTGCTTGTCTCTTGCCCCTCACTCCTTTAAAATGACTTTCCAGAAAACACTAACAGAGTCTGAAGTTTTACTTTCAGTTGCCGGTGGGGACTTTCAGTTAGACAACAGTCAGCTCATTGTTTGCAGGTCTCAGGGCAGAGACTCGGGGTTCAAAGCAGTGCCCACTGCAGCCGCGAATGGAGACTACGGGTGCAGTAGGACACGGTTCCTGCCTCTCACCTTGCTGCTGCTCCTGAGTCTCAGAGCTCAGAGGTTATGTTTCAGTAAAGACTAAGGGAAGATTGAGCAAGACTGAGTATATGAGGTACAGGAAGAGCCGGAGTAGGACAAAGAGACATTGGGTAGTGGCAAAGTCACTTATTAAAATGCCCAAAGTGTCATTGCTAATATGGATGAACATAGAGGGTCTTCTGACTCATGGCAGGTGAGATGTCCTTGTTTCTTTCCAAGTGTGTGGGGACAAACACGATGGCCCACGCCTATATTAGCTGGAGTGGCCACATTTAGCTGTGGAACAGGAGGTTTGTTAGCTCTGGACTTGTGATATGACTTTGCAGACGTTACTGAATTTCTTTGCGCTAATTTCCAAACAATTATTAATGGACTTTACCCTACTGCCTGGAGCAGCTACGGGTCAGGGGACAACCAGGAGATAATGTGGGCTGTCACATCAGGTATACCATCTGTTGTAGTCAGGGGTGTCAAGGAGAACAATTATGTACAGGACTTAAAATTTATAATATTGCTTTATGATGGTCACCCGGAGTTAAATATAAGAAAGTGCAGGGAATCTGTCCACAACATTAAAGACCTAGAAAATACAGCTGAAGGCCTGGATTCCAATGCAATGTCCTGAATGAGTCTGGCTGAAGACCTAGGGCCCATGACAATGCTTCCCACAAGTCCAACTGGAGGCCTAGAGCCCACACCAATGACTCTTGTAAGTCTGTTTTAAGGATCTGTGCTGGAAAGGCCCAAAGGTCAGCGATGGAAGCTGGAAAGTCTACGCCAGTGGGCTGAAGGAGCTGTGCTAGTAGGTTGAAGATTCTACACTGCAGCCAAAAAGCAATGCTCAAAATAAGGACCAGGGATCCCCCAAAAAGTACAGCCATCCTCAGTGACAATGAGGCCTCACGCCCCTCCAGTGATAACAGTTGAGTACATGTCAGGAAGTCAGTATGACAAACTTCTCCCACAGAATGAACAGCACACATCTTCCCCTCTGGAGCCAGGAAGTGATGCTCAAAGTAAAGAGCAGAGCTCCCCCAAAGGGAACCACAGCCACTCTCAGCAACAAGGTCCCGAGCTCCTCCGATGAAAATGGCTGAGTTCATGTCAGGGGAGCCGGCATGACAAGCTCGTCCAGGAGAACCAGCAGCTCCAAACAACACCACAGGAGAACCCACAACACCTAACTCTTCCTCTCCATGTCTCCTGTTTGTGCTGGCAACTTTCCTAAGTGGGCCCTCTACACTCAGCACCATGCTGATTCAATTCAGCTGATGTTACGCTGACCACCGTTTTATAACCCACAACATCATCCTCATAAAGTATGATTCAAGGCGCACGCGGACGGCTGTCAACCTGATGCCTACATGACAGTCAACCCTGGTTCTTAGAGTCATTTGAAGGCTAGGGTTTCCATCACTAGGGATCACAACATGCTCCTCGTTTCCATTTTTCAAGTTACATGGAGCCTGCATTTTTTTAGTTAAAATACTTGGATGCAAAAGAAAGAACAGGGCTCAGAATCAGGACCCCGGGCTAAGCTTCCTGCGTATCTGCTCCCTGATTAAGTGATTCTGATGTGGAGTCTTCGGTTTCTAGTTAATTATTTACCAATGTGTAAATGATATATGATAACATTTATTTTAAAACTTTGTATCAACATTAATTATGATATCGTTGTCAACAGTGATTCAGTGCTAGAATTAGTTGATAATCATATTTGTTCATTGTATCTGATTTTACAAACTTTGTGTACACAACACTTCCCTCAATGCAAAAAAAAACACTTTTTGTTTTAGATCCTAGAATTCCTTCTAAAGAAACCTAAGTATGTAGAGTTTTAGTTAGAAATAAACTTTAATGCCTCCATTGGATTTTGATGAAATGCTAAGAGCTGGGGTTCCGTTCTCTAAAGGCCCCTTCATCTTCACGGCTTATCTAGTGAAAAGAGCCTGCTTTTGTTAATAGCTCTATTATTTCACTCTTCATTTTAATACCAGGTAGACTTTGTTAGTCAGCTGCAGACTTAAGACATGTAGAAATTTTCATGGTAAAAATGATTGCAAACGATGTCACACCCTGTGATGGTTAATTGGAGGTGTCACCTTGGCTGGGCTCTTGGGTAGCAGACACTGGGTGGGGCACTATCCCGGGTGCTTCTGAAAGGGTGCAGTGTGTGGCATCCACATGTGACCTGGGCCACTGAATACAGCAAAGGGCCGCCTAAATGTGCAAGGGTTTCTAGTAGGAGGACAGAGGAGTAAGTTAAATGGGACAGCAAGACTGCTCAACCTGAGCAAGGGACAGTTCTCTGCGGAGTGCTGCGGACTTTACCCACAATGTGAGCACTCCTACCCCCAGCAGCGGCCTTTGGACTCACTTTGGGACATCAGCTCTCTTGGGTGTCCAGTCAGCTGTCTTCAGACTGGAACCGCAGCATCCACTGGTCCTCCCCAAGGAGATTGGAGTCAGTGCCTCAATAATAGCGTATGCCAATTTCCTGCAGCGTATATGTGTGTGTGTCCTCATGTGTACACACATTCACATTCTGCAGGTTCTGCTTCTCTGGAGAGTCCTGACTAACAGAGCTTATTAAGTCAAAACTGAGAAAACCTCAGTGGACAATGTGTCTTCCCAGGCACTGCTGCACTGATATGCCCCTCCTCCCACCTGAGGAGAGCTTCAGGAAAGCGGCCATGAGCGCAGTGCTGTAAGGATTCTGCAGCAGCACAGAGCAGCCCGGAGACACTGTAGAGGATAACGTCAACAGGACAGTGGAACTTCAGTACCTTCAGGGTATCAATGAGCAAAGGGAAAATAGAAAGCCACTGAGAACATCAACTTTAAACTTCAGTGGCACGCCTTAGGTGTTTTCTTTAAAAGAAAATTTTCATATGTATTTCAAAATGGTGCAAATAGAAGATTTTGAACTTTCTGACCACAAAGAAATGCTAAAGATAGGAGAAGAAGGACAGGCCTGATTGGATTACTGCACACTGCGTGTGTATTTCATATATATTGCTTGATATGTATACTATATAGAAATCACACTTAGCTATATGCTTATTATGTGCCCATTAAAACAAATATAAATAATAATGATAAAGCTGTATAACAAAAAAACAGCATGCATTTATAAAAGAAAGCTATGCTATGTTGTGGCTTCTAAACACCTAAAGCAATAAAATTTCGGATGGGACTTAAACAAAACAAACAAAAATCATCTTATTCTGAACATGCTAAGAGGTCTCAGGCAGTTTGATTTAAATTAGGATAATATACTGAGCACCAAATTCAGAATTGTAACAATCACATGATCTTAAAATATTGGTAATGCATAAATTTTTGTGTATGTGTACATGCATATATGTTTCAAGCATATAGACATAAACACACATGTGTTACATAATGACTTAATTAATACACATGTGGAAGAAATGCCCCTAACCATTCACACCCATCTCATAACTGAATGTTTCTGGCTCCAGATAAGATTTTCAATAAATATTTGTTGAAAGAAGCCACTCGACTTTTCTGGCATTTTCCTAGTGTTCTACCACAAGCATTATGGAGTACTACAAGCCATAAAGAAGGATAAACTCGTGTCATTTGTAGGCAAATGGGTCTGCCTTGAGGCTACAATATTATGTGAAGTAAATGAGGCATACAAGCTTAAATAGTGTATTGTTTCTATTATATGAGTAACCCAAATTACAGATAAAGAGCAAAAATAAAAGTGATAGTAGGAACTGGGAAGATAGATCTTTTGCAAATGGAAAGGGACCAAGAGATAGAGGGGGTCTGGAGAAAGGAGATCGGAAGGGGCTGAAAAAAGAATTAAGACGTGTTTGAAAAGGGAAATGCAGAGATGTAGACGAGTCCTGTAATGACAGGTAAATGCGGTGCTAAACTGTTGTTTCATTCTGCTGGCTTTGGTGAGGGTCTCAGTCCATGCACCTGACTCAGACCTGCAGCCCGCACACAGGCTGAGCTGCGCAGCCCAGAGGTGGGGGAGTGGAGGGGAGGCCTCTCCCATGCTCTCCTGGGGACACAGCAGTGCCACCTTTCTCCTCTGAAGCTGTCTCTGGCTGCAAGCTAGTGTGGTTTAAACTGGGCTGGTTCCTCCTGTGTGCCCCTCCACCCCCGCGACCCCTAGAGTTCTTCGGAGAAGGCTTTAACTGCAGATTAAATGTCTGTTTCTTCTTGTACTAATTAAAAAAAATTTTTTTTCAAACTTTTCTCCAACTCATTAACCAATTGGTGTGACCTGGACAAAGGTATGATAATATCGTTGTGCCCGCAGGGCCTTGGGCATGTCCAGTGCTTCTCCCTTGGTACTGGGCCTCTTTCCTGGGCCCAGTTCACTCACAGCTGCACTGCGCTGCATCTCCAGAAGTTGCTCCTCCTCTTCTAGAAGTTTCTCCCTTCCTCTCCTCCTTTCCAGCTTCCTAGAGAGCGCGCAAGTGTCTGAGCTGAAAGCATCTTTCCTTTATGAATGACATGAAGAAGACCATCCAAGCCACCCCACTGTGCCAGCCTCTAAGTGAGGCGCCCCCCGAGGGATTTGGCATCCTGTGACTTCATCTGTACTGTCACTGATGAATGACAAATGGTAGCATGACATTTTCCTGTTCTCAGAGGAATAAGACAGAACACGCCTGGTGAATCTACCATCCACAAACTCAGCATACATTAAATATATATATAAATATATATATATATATATTTATATATATATATTTACTGGGGCTCACAAAAAAGCCAGAAGTTTGGAAGTTTTGTAATCAAGTTGAAAAGCAGAAGTAACAATATTGATTTCATCTGTAAAAGCCTGTGATTTGAAGGCTGCCGTTGGGAGGAGGAAAATTCATGTCAGTCGGGAGAGTTTTATTTTTCTAGTTTGTGTTTGGCAGACCTCATGATCTGGAGTGTTTCGGGGATTGTGAGAGCAGGGAAGAAGGCGGCCTGACGAGACGCCGACTGCCCGTCCCCACCGTCCTGCTGCGCTAGGTGGAGCTTACTCAGGATTGTACCCTTGTGCCTGCTCTTCGTGTTTCAGAGTGGCAGTTTTCTCTCTGGCAAGATGTGTGTTTAGGTTGGTTAAAATGGCAGTGTGAGACTGGCACAAGGAAAAGCTGCCAATCATGGTCTCCCAGAACTTATAATGAAGGCAGTCTCTGATCGCATGACAGGACTATTTAGGGATTTCCAGGACATAACTGTTGTTTTTTCTGGAATGAGCGGGTGGATCCCTGATGCAGCATGAAACAAACCCTTCGGAACACGCAGAGCTGAGGAGGAGGAGGGGGAGCTTTCCGACCTTCGTCACTCTGATGCAGCTGAGCCCAGGCAGACGCCTCTCCTACCCCATCTGCGAGCAGCTCCCAAGGCCTGTCCCACCCAGAGCCCTGGGTGTGGGGTCCCAGCGTCTCCCTCTCAGCCACACCTCCTCATGGGCCTCGACTCCCTGGCAGCCCCTGTGCCATCTTTTAGCTGAGTTATTCTTGAACTTGGCTTCCAAGTGTTTAAATGCCTCTCGTGTTAGTCCTGAGCACTCCTCTGTTCTCTGAGTTCATCATAGTTGCTAGGTGTCCATCACCCCGGGACTCTGAGCCCCATCTCGCCATGTCCCTGAGCTCCAGGCTCGGCCCTCCTGGGTGGAGACATAATGGAAGCAGCTGGAGCTGTGGTCAGACCGCCCAGACAGCATTTTGAGATGTGACACACTTCACCTGCGTCGGACAGGCCCTGAAGTCGGAGGTGTCCATCTGGGATTTGTGAAGGTTTTCCAGGTCTCCAGCTCTCAGCGCAATGCCACACAAATGACTGTGCTGGTACTTGCTTGCTGTTCTCCAAACTCCCTCTCCTTGGTGATGACATCCATCAAATTAGTATTTTCTACCCTCATTTGTGGCCCAGTGTGACGAAGCTTCTTCCTATGGAACAAGAGGAGGTTGACAGGTGTCACATCTCTGTATTTTGAAAGTTCAAATATGAAGACAACATCACCCCTAAACTATTTAGAACCTGGTGACTCTTCTTCACCCAATCAAAGTTTACTGAGAGGCTGCTACAGGTAAGTATTGTGACAAGTGTAGTTTAGTCCATGGTGGACTGACATCCAAAATGAACCAACTTAATCTTTGAAGGCAACTTATTTTCTGGAATGATCTGACTTAAGATATCCCCAAAGGTTTTAAATAGAATAAAGGAAATATGGGATAAAAATAAAATGATATTTCATATTAGCGTTTTATTGCTTTTTTGGGGAAAATTGGTTTTGAGGAAAAAACTGACACAGCACAGTCCAAAAACACTCAGAGACTCAAGCCCGTAGCGGAGGTTAAAATCTTGGGTCTGCCACTTGGGGATTTGTTGCCTTAGTTAATTCTTTGTCTTCTCCAGGCTTCTAATTTTTTTCCACCTCGCAAAGGTGATAATGCCCACCCAGAAGGATGCCGAGAACATGTTTAGGGAAAACTACTAGTTTCCTCTGTCGTGAGCAGTGACTGTTCCAGCCACCCACGTCATCACCCTTCACAGTCTGGAGTAGTAATTACGCTGTAATCTTGGGTTGTACACTTCTGGAAGATAACTGGTAGTGAGCACACAATTTTCAGTACAGTTCCCGATTGAAATGTCACAGAGTTATGAGTTAATCTCTTCCCTGGAACAGAGCCACATTATTTGAGAATGAGGGCCCTTAAACTTGCCCTTTTCCACTACACAGATCACTAGCACTGAAAGCCGGGTTGTTTTTGTCCAACATGACATAAATAGGAAAGAGAAGAGCCTTCGACATGCATGCAAGCAGTCATATCTTTGTCTTGCATTGTGTGATTTGGGCATCTAACAACAGAAGCGCAGATAATAAAGACCTCAAAAGCTGATGGGGCCCTAGGTAGAGCCCCCGGCTAGGGACAGCTACAGTTCCTGTCCACGTCTCTGGCCAGAGAGGCCCACTGGGCCTCTGTCTGAGTTAGCGGCGGGAGGTGGTGTGGGGGCACAGTGCGTGCTCTCCAAGGCATACGGGTTGCTCAGAATGGGTGTGCAAGGCTGATACCAGATTAACCACCCAGGTCACACCTTCACCTGCTCATCACAACCGGGCATTTATTAGGTTCTTACATGCAGAAGGGTCTATGAATCAGCATCCTTTTGAGCAAATTTACATTTCCATTATCTGTTAAAGGAGGCCAAACAAGCTCTTGAGTAAAGAGGAGTTTTGGAGATAAAATGAATACTCATTTTTCATGATTGAAAGACAGAAGTAGGCAAAGATGGGACACGTGAGACCCTGGCTCCGCTCATCCTACCCTGGAGTCTTTGTGCTTTGGTGGAGCAGGGACAAAGTGTCTTTATGAGGTGTGAAAAACAAAACAAAACAAAACAAAACACAGCGAATGCTGCTGCTGACGGTCATCCAATGAAAAGGCAGATTCATGAAACACCAAGGTGCCCTCATCCACCTTATTCATGAGTCCTGGCACTGTGTGACTTCCGGCTCTTCCCCAAAGTCAAAGTGACTATGAAAGGGAAATGTTTCCAACGGTCCACAGCATCAAGACAGGCACAGCATAACTAAAGAAATTGCTAAGGAGGGCTCCAGAACTGCTTCAGAAAATGGCAAGAACGGTGAGGCGAGTGTGTTTGAAGTGAGGGGGAGGGTTTTGAGAGAAATCTATAGCAATGCATCTTTTACTGTAATTTTAAAAATTTAGATACTCACCTTATCTTTTGATCACATGTTGTAGATAGCTTGTAGTAAAACTGTCACACGGATTTCATGGAGAGGACACATCCAGGAAGTGACTCCACAGAGAATGAGATAGCCCTGACAAAGCGCCCTCACAGTGTAAAGTGGCTCCAGTGACTTGGGCCCAGCAGGTTGAGAAGAACAGCCGAGGCATTGCAGCTGTGGGGAACACACTTCCCCCTAGAAGAAGACGGCGCCCCTCCTTCCCCAGGCTGCAGGAGCAGGAGGAAGCTGCTGCAGCCCGGCTGCCTGTGTCTGTCTGTCCTTGTGAACAGCAGACTTTCCACATGCAGGTAAGTATCATGGTGCCTCCTTCCTGAGGCCAGAGGAAGCTTCCTCTCACGGCAGGAATCCACTGAATCCCAGGAAAACCAATGCATTCTTATGGTCTGAAGGATGAAGAGCAACCCCTTTTTTCCCCCAAGGTCATAAAAGGCCTCAGGCCATGGAAATGAACTGGAGCAGTGCCTATATAAACAACGGGGTGCACAGAGCTTTTCCCTTGAGCATCTTAGAGGTGGGAGTGATAGGCCTTGGTGAGTGTCTCACGAAGGCTAGGGGAGGAGAGAAAAAGGAAGGGAGACAAAGAGGAATGGAGCTTATCTCCTCTCCTGAGGCAGACGACAGGCTGGATGACAGTGTACCTGAGACTTGTAAGACTTGTCCGGGTCTTAGTCACCTTCTTGCCTTTGGTACAAAATACCCAACATCCAACACTTGAAGGAGTTGTTTATTTTAGTTGTTCATTTGGGCTTTAGATAATTCTGTCCATAGCTGGTGGTTCCAGGGCAGGAACAGGCTCCAAGGCAGAGAGACCCTGCAGAAGGGTTGGGGGTGTGGGCTGCTCATGTCATGGTGGTCAGGAAGCAGAGAGGAGGGAGGAGCCAGGGTGGGTGCTGTACCTTCCGGACCGCGCCCCTGCTGACCAGGCCCTGCATCCTAACAGTACAGTCAGCCATCCAGTAATGAGCACAATACTTGCGTGATCCAATGGCTGTCTGATAGCCTCACCTCTGCACACATGAGACTTGGGAGACATTCCTGATCTAAACCATAACAGGAAGTGTCTTAGTAACTTTTCTTTTGCTGTTGAGAAAAAATATTTAATGCTAAAATGAAAGAAGGAAAGGTTTATTTAGCTCACAGTCTGTGGAAGTTTCAGTCCATAATCACCTGGCTCCAAGGCGGGGTGGCATGGAAGAGGAACAAGGGTTCATGGTGGTAGAAAATGGCAAAAGCAACAAGAGCCAAAAGTGGGGAGCAAGCCTCTTTTCTTCCCTTACGTTACATGCAGGCCACCCCTCCACCTAGGCTGGGTGTAGCCCTCACACCATCTGTGTGCCCTCGTCTCGCACAGGATGAGGATGTTTACAAAGTGAGGATCCTGGCCCAGTGCTGAGTTCCTTAGTAAACTTCTAAGTTTACTTAGTAAACTTCTCAAGTTGACACGGTGTGTCAATCATCAGAGGGACTGAGCACATATGAGCAGGCCAAAGTGTCTGGGCTCGAGCGTCTGGGCACTGTGTACCTGGCTCTGGGGGCTGGTGGTGGAGATGTACAGTGTGGTTCACCATGAAGAGTCAGCGTGGGCACAGGCTGCAGACTCACCGAATATGGTTTTCAGACCTCTCTTCCTGTATGCCACCTGCAGGAGCTTAGTGTGTCTCTAACCTCCCTCTTTTCCAGGGCGCTATTCGCAAAAGGATGGAAAAGAAGAACGTACAAGGCTTGACTCACACAGTGACCCAGCTGAGACGTGCAAAGCAGATGGGAACCAAGGGAGTGCTCAGTGAGGCCTGCTGACCACTGATACTTATACAGCACTCCTTCACACAGCCCCTCGCGCCTCATAGGAATTTAAGTTGTAGGCACGAGGGTGTGGAAACCCGAGCTGAAGGAAAAGAAACAGGCCAGGGTCAGTGCCAATGTCTGGAAGGCAGCTACAGGATGGATGGTGGAGAAGGAGACCAGAAGGTAAGGGAGGACAGGAGTGCTGGAGGTGTTATCAGAGGGGCTGGGCTTCATCAACAGGGACCCAGATCTGCCCTCAGATTTCCTTAGCACGGTGTCCCGCAAACTTTCATATTCACTCAATTCACCAGGCATGTTGTCCCAAGGCAGATGATCACTGGCCAGCTGGTTGCTGGTGCTGGGCTGCAGAACTCACAGTGAAGAGAAAGGATGTGACTACATGGCTGCTCTTCTATTGTTTGTTTTGCTTTAACAGAGAGTGAATCATCTGTGACTCAGCTGGTGCATCTTATTTCTGCATGAGCCTCTTATCTTTCTCTAGCAGTAGGAAGGATCTCCAAAGAGTGACCTTTCACCTATTTGTTTCTGGCTGAGGACTCAAGCCTGAAGGGTTTCCCCTTGAACATGTTGCCCTGTGGAACAAGTGACTCACAGACAGAACGTGTTACTCCAACCCTGCTTTCAAAAGCCATCTGGGACTGAGCCTTCCCAGAATTTGGCTGCTAGGTGCACAGCCTGCAATTTGGAAAAAAGGTCTCAGGAAATGGAACCTGAATTCAGCATTCCCATGGGGCTCTCGAGGTGGAAAAGTCAAGTGCGTCAACTGCATCTTTTAATTCCATTCTCCAGGTCTCTTGTTGTGCCCCAGTTACATGGTACTACTTGATTCCTGGCAGGGAATAAATTATGAATGTAAAAGTCATAAAGGTAAATTTATAGATGGTTTCTGTTGCACTTAAAATGAGCATTTGAAAATTGCATTGGCATTTGAATACTGCCATGTGGTCAGTCAGTTGCTTCCCAGATTAATTTGCTCCACGATGTGCTACAGGCTATTGCTTTCCTGGCAGGCACCTGTCAGCTGCTCCACTGCCTCTTACAGTGAGACCCCGCTGCAGACCTGGGGCGCGTCCTGTACCACAGAGTGGAAGTGGAAAGCACTGGGGGATGGGCATGGAGCCAGGGATAATTAGCTAGGGCTCTCGAGAGAAAACAAGGCAGACACTGGTGTCCGTCTTTATTAATCACCTTGTGAACAGCAGTAGGTCCAGAGCAAAAACATCTGTCAATTCCCCCAGACTGTAAAGAATCAAGTCTTAAAGGAAAGAAAATATAATTGCACTGTTTGTAAATCTGCATAAATCTCAATAATTCAGACTTAAAATTATATCCCAGCCATATAAATATACAGTCATAGTATTTTTAGCAAAATGGTCTCAAGAAAGTTCTGCACGACTGTCCTGTTACCCCTGAGTGTGTCACTAATTGTTGTCTAACTTGTCCCACCTCTGAATCAAACCTTAAACATGCAAGTGGAGAAATAAGGAGCAGGACTTGGGTGCTAGGGAGAGCCCTGAATAAAATTCACAATGATAAATGACAATGACAGGGTTTGACCTTGCGTGTTCCATTTCCATTCTTCAGAACCAAAGCCAAACTGGCGCTCATATTGATTTGAAAGGAGCAGCAGGGTACAGGTACTCAGGTGCCAGCTCCACATCTGAAGTGCAACTTAGTTCTCTCTGAGTCTGCCTCCACCTCAACGATGCGGGGGATAAACTTCACTTCTCATCCTCAAGTCCCTTGTGCTCTGGCTTACGGGGTCATGGAAGGGAGCCTGTGCAGAAAGATGAAGACAGCACAGGACTACTGCTGTAATGCAGCTGAGACTGGAAGGGAGGCCCTGCTCTCTCTTCTACTCATCTCTCCTGCACCCTGAGCCCTCTGTGCCCATCTCATCCCCTTACCTGTCCATTCTCCACCTGCGGTGGGCTTTTCACCCCATCCTGGAGCTGAATTGGCGTATGCAGTGGCTGATGGCTTGCTGCTTCTCAACCTGTTGCCTCTCGGGCTGGTGCTCTGCGCTGCTGGATGCCATCCATGGGTCCTTTCCTCCTTGGAGCTCTCCGCCCTGACCTTGGTGTCCCACTGAAGGCCTTTTCTCCTTCGGAGATTTAAAGGCAGTGTTCTCCTAGGTCCTAGCCTCCCTCCTCTGCCCACTGGACAAGCTCATGCTGGATCCTCCTACCTACTGGTTCTGCCCTGTCCCACCTGCCTGGATTCTGTTGACTCTAGATCCTGTATCTGTAGCTTCAAAGTCATTGGGCCCCTGGGTTACTGGGCTTTGGTACACAAAGCCATGGCAGAGACTTTTCAAATTTGAAATGTCTACATCTGAGCTCAGCTACTTTCTCAAAGCTGAACCCCTCAATCTTCTGTGCTAGTTTCACCTTTTAAAGGACCATCTTCCTCTGCTATGCAAGCTCCTCTGGGGCACACTCAGCCCTGTCTCTTGGTTCCTCTTTCTCTTGCGAACCCTGACCCATGACAATGGCCTGCACTGAGATCAGCCTGACAGAGGTGGTTCTTGTGCTTTTCACCTTCTCAGCTATGGCACATGGGTGACTCCAGCTCCTCCAGAGAGAATCCAACTCCCTTCCCAGCTGAGGACCGCATTTCCTCCTCAGATGCCCCACTTCCAGTCACTGCCCCAGTCACTGCCACTTTACTGTACTCTGCACCTGTTCCCAAAGGAACAGCACCTGACATCTGGCCACATCAGGAAACTGACCAAGAGACTAGACGCTGTCCACTTGCTGTGTTGGGTGCTAACCCTTGCAATCTTACAGGCAGGGAGAGGCTGGACAGAGGGGTGAACGTGAGGACTTTGATGTTTTGAAGAAGTTCTTCACCTTACACATTTAACCATTTTGGAGGCTGTGCCCCCTCCTCATGCCCACAATCTCAAGTGGCTTCACCCATGCTCACATAGCTCATAACAGCCCAGCTTCACTGTCTTCTTGGGCCTCGGGTTCTACAAGAGTCTCTGGGATCCTCCTGATACCTTCTCTCCCCACCACAAGGGCGGCTTCTCAGAGCCCCCACTTTGTCTTTTTCTGTCTTCATCACAGTCAGAATTGTATTTTTAAGCCCTTTTTTGTCTTTGAGTCTCTTCTAGGAGACCGTGAGCCTGGTGAGGGCAGGGCACCGAGGATCTTGTCCGACTGGCTTGTGGGCTTCATGCGTGAGCAGGGTTCATGGAATTGCCAAGCACCAGCCAACATTCAGGAATAAAGCCTAATGCTTGAAGAGCCTGTGGTATCTACAACTTCACCAGCAATAGGTGTGTTAAAAGACAGACAAGTGGGCTCTGCCTGACTTACTCCAGCACAGCAATATGCTACACGTGTGTCCCGGAAATAATTTTAAAAACATCCAAAACCCTAAATAAGTGAACATGCTGCCTTTCCTCCCTGACTCACAGGGCTGCTGTGCACATCAAATGGAATTAGGGCAGTCACCATGTTTCCTAAATGTAAAGTGATCCCGGATTTTAAGACACCACCATTAACATATAGTGAGAAATAGTACTGGGTTATTAACAGGAATGTGCTATTGAATCTTTCATTAACTACACTTGGAAGAATGTGTCTTTAGAATTAAAAGAAAATTGATTTAATCAGGAGTAACATTTGATCTCTTCATGGCTGTATTTCTTCTCTATTTTTTAAAATCAGGGCTTTAATAATCCTTATCATAAAATATTCTACAGTGTCCTCATTGAGCCAGGGCTTGCATTGGAAATGAAAAGTGCTGTGGGCCGAGATACTCTTCCCCCAGGTCCCAATCACATCCTCAGCAACTCCTGAGCGCCCACCTCCCCAGTCTGTGCTGTCCGGATGCACACGGAACACAGAGAGGGTGCTCGTTTCTGCACCCCCTCAGGACTTCACCTGTCCTGGAGCACAGAATCCTGGGGGAGAGTGGAGGGGAGAGAGCAGGGAGCCATCTGCTCACCGGGATGGGTTCTGTGGGTGAGAAGAGCAGTCAAAGAGTGATCAGAGGAGCCCATTGCCCTGAGCTCAAGAGGAAGTGGATGAGCTGAGGTTCACAGATGGCTTGCACACTGATGTCCATACAGTCTTTCCTCCTAAACCTGATGTGCTCACAAGACGGTTTTCGGAGGTGACCAGATCGTGGAGGTATGACACTGGATTAGTCTGCTGAGGGATTCACAGCTGGGTGTAATTTGGGAGGTGAGATTTGGTGGGAAGAGGTAGGTCATGTGGGCGTGGCCTGGGAGGACCTCCATCCTGCCTTTCCCGATTCCTTTCTCTATTTCCTGTCTGCTCCACACCATGAGCTGTTTCTCCTCTGCTGGGTCCCTCTGCTACCCTTGGAGCCAGTCAGCTATGGGCTGAGAACATTATAAGCTGTGAGCCACAATAGACCTCTTCTCCTTTAATATGTGAGTCAGTGATGAGAAAGTGACTAAAACAGGTGTCACTGCCGATGACTTCATATCACAAGTCAGTGCCCAGCTCCCTCTGGCTGATAGTATCACCTATCTTATGAATGCTAACATCACCTCTGGTACAGGAGTGGGAAGGCTGTCTGCAGGTACAGTTCTCTCTGTTTCTTCAAGGGAAATAAGCATGTCCTAGTTGGAGATGGGCGGGAAAGGAACCACAGGTGTTAAAATCAGACAGCCCATGTGCGTTCAGGCTTCTGGCAGCAGAGGAGCTGCATCTAAAATGAGTTTCCCCCTTTTCTTCTATGAAGGAGGATCCTGGGGTGACCCAGGGAGATCGGAAGACAGCAGCCCACTGTCACCAAGTGTTTCAAAGAGTGTCCCAGTCCCTGGGCCCAAACTTTCTATTATGTTCCATGTGAGGGCAGGGGCTTCTCAGTAGAAGTTGGAAAAATATAATTTAAGAAAGATGCCCATTTTCTGTTGACTCATCACTGTAGAGCTAAAGGTCCATAACTCATTCACTTTTACCAGTTCTCTTGTCTGAGGGCAAATGACACACCCCACCGGAACACAACCTATGAAAACACTGCAAAGATGAAATCCTCTGCGTAAGTGTTAGGGAAACTATTTCTTCGCAAGAAGAAAGTAGACAATGGCTGTGAGATCATCATCATTCCCATTTCTGGAATCATAAAGGCAGGTGTTAAAAATGACTGAAAGTGGCGAAGGTCACAAGTGGATATTTTTACCCACAGACTTCAGTTTGAACTTGATGCTGATTAGCCACTTGGTCTTGGGTGAATGAATTAACTTCTCTGAGTCTTCTTTTCCCCATCATTGCAATGGAAAAATTAGACCAATTCCTTTCTCAGCTTTACTTCAATTTCAAAAAATTGCTCCTTTGGTTCCTGATTTCATCAGCAGCACATGTGTGAGTGAACTCACCAGTTGGGTTCACACATGGTCACTGGCCTCACACCTGTGCCCATCTGTGGAGTAAAAGCTTAGTGACTGAGAAGGAGCGAATGTCTACCTGAAATCCACCTGGGTGTCACCACCTGAAGACTATGGGTTCCGGTCTCCTTCAGTTTCTGCACGATGTCTTTTTCTGGGTATACTTGAGAGGGGTGAGAAAGGATTGAGTTGTTGAGGAAAGGAATGATTCATAAAACCATGAGACGTTCTTGCCAGCTAAGACAAAACCTTCTTATTTAACTCCTACCAATGTGTCTGACATCATTCTACTCCAGCAGATGATAAGGTGTTAATCCATCCCCTTTCCTTGTGGAAAGTCAAAAGCCATGTTTATCAGCCCCATACATCCCACCCATGGGTGCCAATTTTTGTTTTTTAAATTTTTATTTATTTTGTTACTCCTTTTTCTGTTAAACAGATGAATGGGTTTCGTCTTGGCAGATCTGTACACGCACATAGCCTGCCATGACTACATTCACCCAGCCTGCCCGCCCTTCCCCAGCCATTCCTCTCATATCACATTTTAGGGGAGGTCAGAATGTATCCACTTGCTTTTTACCCACCCTTTTGTGCTCCCTCTCTTATTCCCTTCCTTTTGTGCGGTAACAGTCTCCCTTCTATTTCCTTGTCATTTTTTAAGGATTCCATGCATTGGAGAGAACAAGCAATACCTGTCTGAGTCTGGCTTATTTTGTTCAACACGATGGTCTCCAGACCCACCAATTTCATCTCAAATGATGATCTCAAGGAAGACCCAGTGCTGCCACTTCTTCTAGCCCTTCTTTCCTTCCCTTTTTTCCTAGCTGACCTTGATGCATGTCGGATCCTGGCTGTCAGTTTACTGCAGTTCACTCTGGGTGAAGTTTGTCAACAGCTGTGGTCATCCAGAGACCAGCCAGGTCCCAGGAGTGAGTCCAGTCAAAACATGCAGGAAAAAATGGTGACAAATGCACCGACGGATTACACGTGCGCACCACTGTGGTCATCAGAGCCAGTCACCCCCAGGCTGTCCTAGTGGAGACATTTAATGGTGGTATGCACCACAGTGAGAGTCCGGGTCTTCACTTTGGCCTTGCCCTGGGGACCACCCTTTCTGTGCCACAGAAGCTACATAGCTCACTGAAATCAGGGATGCAAGTTTCCCAGAGCAGTGGGGCGAGCCAGCAACTTCACCCAGACCTGCAGGATGGTGCTGGGCAAAGAGAAGAGGGGCTGTGATGAGGAAAAGTAGTGAAGGCATCCAAAAGCAGAAGCATGTCTCTTTGTCTCCCTGAGAATTCAAAATTGCCTGGCGAGAGTGAATTACCTTAGCAGAAGGGTAAATACCAAGGCAGTCTGGTGGTATCACTCATCTGCTCTTAAATCTCCCACTTATTTTGGCAAATCCTGCTTCAATAAAAATTGATTTAGGGATCTACCATCTATTGGTCACTAAGAGAAAGATAATTAGTCTAGAAACTCACAGATAAAAAAGCAATGTGATTTTATTTTGATAGCTCACTTTTAATGAAAAGCTGTTATTGTAAATAATTAATCAAATGACATATACATACCTATAAGGTGCAGCATTATATAGGACAGTGCTTACGTACATAAAAACTACATGATCTATACTACATTTCTATACAAATGCATATGTTATGGTTAATTGTATGAGTCATCTTTGGGGTCCTAGTGCCCAGACACATGATCAAGTACTCTGTGACAGTATTATCAATTTATGCATTGGTTAACTTCAACTGAGACAGATTACTGTCCACAATGTGGGTAGGCCCCTTCCTATCTCTTGATGGTCTGACAATAACAAAAGACTGACCTCCTTCAAGCAAGAGTAACCCCAAAGCAGATGATCTTGGATTCCCATTACAGCATCAGCTCTTCTGGGTTCCCGACATCTCACTTACCTTGCAAGTTTTGGTCTTGCCAATTATTATGCAAGAAAATTCATTAAAATAAATATCATTCACAATTGCACACACACACGCACACACACACACACACACACACACACACACACACACACAATTGAATTCTATTGGTTCTAGTTCTCTAATACAGTATAGAGCATTTGCCCAAGGCATGGATGTATACCCTCCTGAAGGAACACAGATGGGCATGTCTGTCTTTCTGCCTTGGCTGCAGCTGTGTGGATATCACTCTGAGGACTAAGGAGCCGGAGGACAAGGGGTCATGGGAAGGGAGGTCATAGGCAGAGATGGTATCATGACCTCTTCACTCTCTCATCCCTCCTCTGCTGTTCCATGCACAGACACTAGCGGAACTGGACCCTGTGTTCCCACGGATTTCATGCTACCCAGCTGAATTTCACCTGCCAACAGTTGGATGAGCAATCAAGTGCATAGTACACTCACCCATTTTACTACACTGACCTGTGGGCCTTTTAGGTTTCCAACAATGGCATCCCAAGCCCTCCTGGCACAAAGCCTTGGTTATGGGTGAAGGAGGGCCACTGAAGAGGGAAGATGCTGATGGGGCCCTGGGAGAGGACTGGTGATTTCCAATTTGAGCCTTATGATGGTTGCTTTTGTGTGCCACCTGGAGCTAACTGGGCCATGGAACTGAGTAGTGTTATTCTAGATGTGTCAGTGAGGGTGTTTCTGCTAAGAGGAAGATTTGACTCAGGGGACTGAATCACTGTAGCTGGGACTCACCCAATCTGCTGGAGGTCTAAGTAGAGCAGAAAGAGGGAAGAATTCCTTTTCTCTGCCAGACTTCAACATTGTTCTAAAGTACTTGGATGGGTTTCTCTTGTCGCTTCTCTTAGAGTCCCAGGTTCTCTAAAATTCTGGACCTCCTTGGCTGGTGGACATATCCCTCCAACATCATGGCCTCCTCCCATGGGCAGCTATGTCTTTACCTCTCTTCTTATCAGGACCCCAATCATAGTAGATTGGGGTCACATCTGCAAAGACCAAATATGGTTACTCTCATGAGTACAAAGGGGTCAGAACAACACATCTTTGGGAATCCTCCTTCAACCCACAGTGGCATCTTAGCTGTCCCTGGAACCCTGCCAAGGAATGAGAATTTGTCAATGTCTCACCTCTCCCACTCCTCCAAGAGAGTGCTTAGCACATGTCATGGCTTCTGTCTGGATGTCCCCCCAGTCTCACATGGTCATAGATGGGGTTTCTTCAGAAGTAGCTGGACCTAAAACATGCGATTCTGGCACTGATTCATGGTGCAATGCTAGGCTCAAGGGCACTAGGATTAAGGGTATGAGTGCTATGATGGATACAAGGGGCAGAGAAAAGCTGTTAAGGACCCTTGCTTGCTGTCTTGCTTGCTTTTGCTGGTTTCTACCACCATGAACTGGTTCTGCTTTGCAGTGCTGTTCTTCCAGACCACCCTACCTTGGAGCTAGCTGATTATGGACTGAAACTTCTATGAACTGTGAGCTAAACAAACATTTCCCTCTTTAATTTTGGGTGTCAGATATTTTGACTCAGCAATTAGAAAAATAATTAAGACAGCACATTCTACACTGCATTTTACATTACAAATTTACAAAGGACTCTATCCAACCCCATCAGAAGTACTGGAAGTGAGAATATGTCAAATGCAGATTTGCACAAAACATATTCTGTGGAAACCATGATAAAGAGTGCTCTCTCTACCACATCTTCATGCATCTCAACAGAAATGCAAATGCTTTTTATTTCAAATAAAGTAAATCAAGCCAAGCATGACCTCAAGACTCCACAAATATGAGGCTGCCATCCAATTAGGCAGTGCGCTTCTGTCAGTGTTTAATTCTCTTAAATAATGCTTAAAATGCCCCAATAGGATCACTTTCTCAGAGGAATAGTTAATTATTTAAATAATAACAAGTTCATCTCCCAAAGTAGCACTCCCTGTGAACGTAGGAAAGGAAAACTTAAATTTACAAATTGTTGCAGTAATAAAGGATAGTGGCGGAAGTGAATACAGAATGAGAATAAATAAAGACCAGAGCTGTGATTCACACTTCCTTGAAGTTTCTTCTACCTTATTTCAGCTTAGTTTCCAGGAGCTTTTGCAGGTGGGGTTCCTGGAAATACAGATTGAGGCCTCGGGTGCACAGTGCCCCCAGGGAGTGGCACTCCCAGTAATAACTGTGACTGTGCAGTGGCCCCTCAGCCAGGGACCCTGAAGCAATGCTTACAGCCCACAAGATCCCTGGGGGAGGTCAGTGGTCTTCTTGCTGCCGATCTCAGGAGTGACAGGTGCACCTGGACTACCTTCTGCTCGCCTGCATCACGCAGACCTCTTGGCATTGTTCTCCTGAGGGAGATGAGATCCGGGAAGTGGCCAGATGTGCAGTTTTAGGGTTTCACAAACATCCTCGGAATCTCCTGTTGTCAGTGTCACCGCCATTCTAATTCAAACCTCGGCTTGTCCTTTTGCAGTTGCAGTTAGGCACTTATTCATGTGACTCTGGAAGGCTAAGGTCATTTTCCAAGAACAGGAAGCGGCATCACTTGAGGAAAAAACACTGTAATAAATGAAAGGATATAGCTAGGTGCACCTTAAGATTGATACTGATGATGATGGGGAAATCTGCAAAAGGAAGGTGATCACAGTTTACTCACCTTGTAAGATCCACAGATACAGCTGAAAAAGGCAGTCTAGTCTGACTCTCTTCTCCATGTTTGACTGAGTACTTAAAATATTTATATATTTTATCAATTTATGCAACATTATAAGTGATATTACAGTGGCACTGGCTACTTCTAAAAGCAGTTACTAAGCACTTGATATCACGTAGGGTCACTACTTTGTTATTAGAATCTTCCTAATTTTTTTAAACTGTGGAAATGGGTCAAACAATTGGATTCTGAAAAACAAACATCGACTGCAAGAAAAAGTAAATATTAAAACACATTGTAATTTTGCAATCAGTTGGTTACAGAAGAGAGAATTGTGAGAAAAATTAAACTGCTCTGATATTAATGTATAGCTTTGGTATAACACTGTTTTTGCAAAAGCTGAGTTTGTACAATCATTCCTTTAGGAATCAGTGTGATAGCATATAAATGCTTTGTTTAATTATGTGGTGTGTGTGTGTGTGTGTGTGGCATTCTTTTTTATACAATACACAAGGAGATGAAGCAGGTTTTCTTGTTAACCCTTTGTCTTACGGCTTTGCCTAAAATACAGGGCAAACTCCTACAGGTATTCTAACTTATTTCCTTTGGTCTAACTGACAACACTGATGTCATCGTGAATTAAAATCAGTCCACACTTCTCACTGATAAACTAAAATACTGATATCCAACATCATCTTTCTTCCCTTCATTTTTGTGTTTTGATAATGGCCGATTGAAAACCCAGATACTATAATACATTTTATTTCTATATCAAGATATTCAAATGCTACCAACTCCCCTACCATGGCAGCAGATCAATATGACTTCATTCTGCACCTAAAGTTCTTTACAAATATTTAAAATTATATAAAATGCATGACATCCATTAGGTATTTCATATTTCCTTGAAAAACAAGGCCTTATAACTTCAAACCACACAAATGAGTGTTTCCTCTAATGAAGAAAATACAGACTGGGAGCTAATGCAGGCAAAATGTTGAGTCCCTTGAAGATTCCCATGCTGAAACTTAGATCCCCAGTGTGCTGGATCTGAATGTGAAGTCTTTGGAAATAATTAGGTTTGGGGAGAGAAATCCTCCGGAGTGGGATTAGTGCCCTTGTTAAAGCCATGAGCAAATTTGTTTTTCTCTCAGGATAAAAAAGGCAGCCAGTCACCAGCAAGCCAAGAAGCTGCCTTTATCAGATGCCACGTCTGCCGCCATCTTGGATGTGGGCCTCCCCTCCACGAGCTGTGTGAGAAATGAGTATGTATGATTTAACTCCCCAGCCTGGAGTGGTTTATTATAGCATCCCAGTGTGCCCAAGACAAGTATGTGCAACTAGCAGGTGGGAGAGCTGGAATTTGAGCTCTGCTGTAAGACACTGAAACCAGTGACACCAGCCACGTCACGGTTATGTGTTTACTGCATAGACACATGGCTGCATTTCAGACATGTCTAATCATTTCCCAGTCTCTTAATTAAAACCTTGCACAGCAAATGCATTGCAGAGTGCGTTATTGACGTGTTTTCATTGACTGCAGAAGCAGGGCCGTTGAACACAGGCTTGGTTACATTACCTGTGATCTGTTGACCAGTGTTGCAGACCCACCTTACTTGCTAGAAGGGATTTCATGGAGCAAATTCTTAATTGGATGGAAAACGACCCAAGAAGGATTGTAACTTACAATATGAAGGTAATTTTTGGATAGCAATTAGCAACTAATGACAATCTAATACACAATCTAATGTCTGAAAGGCCAGATTAATTCAAGTAGTTTCCTGAATTTGTCTTCAACTTCTCTACTGCAAGCCTAACCAAAACTCAACCAGAGAGATGCGTTTCATAGATAGGCCTTCTTCCTCTATAATTCTGACAGTTGAATGTCCCATAAGCTTTCCAAGGTGTTATCTTTTTTTTCTGCTATTGGGGATTAAGTCCAGTAATGCTGCATAACTGAGCTACGGCCCCAGCCCTGCTTTTACTTTTCTGAGGCAAAGTCTCACTAAGTTGCCCAAGCTGGCCTTGAATTTACTATCTGGAGAGTAGCTGGGGTTACTAGCAGCTACAGCCATACCAAGCAAGTGTTCTAATTTTCTTTTGCATAAAGCAGGAAGTGTGCTTCACAAAGCAGAAAATACTGTTACCATGTATCCTTTGTGTACTGCACTTGTTTAAGTGTCCATCTATGACCAACTTTAGGCAACAAGAAAGTTAAAGGAAAAGCTTGCAGTTTTGTCTTTTTTCTTAAGTTACTGGAAAGTTCTCACTCCTCTACTCAGTTGCTACAATTCTGCAGAGAGCTGTGGTGCAGACAGATGTCTGAGCGTTCCACAAAAGTGTGCTAACGTGCGGTTGCCCTAACGCCATGGTCTTCCTCCGTACGGCTTGTTTGGCTTGTGCTCTGACGGCACAAGACAAGGAGGCAGAAGTCTCCTAACTTGTTACCATTTTTCTAGGAGAAATTCCCCCAAATATGTGTGTTTTGGGGTGCTATGGATTAGACTAAAAACAGCTCCCCAGATCCTCATGTGTGTGGGATGTGGTTGGATCTTTGCTTCCTGGTTGTCCCGGGTTGAACACCTTTCCCTCCACCATGCTCCCTGCCATGTCTCTGCCTTAGAGTGAAACGATCTCTCCTCCTGTAACTTGTGGGCATCAGATATTGTGTTTGGTGATGGGGAAGTGGCTAAGACACAGGGCTTTGAAATACTAGGACCGGATGGATCAATCTGCCTCTTTTCTATAGAAACTTCCTGACTAAATTCATTCTCATCACCAAACAACTCCCATTCAGTAAAAAATAGGAAAGATTCATAGAACGAAGGAGGACCAAGCATGTAAATGCAATCTTTGACTTCTACTTGGACAGTTGTGCTCTCCACTGTCTCTGCCTGTGATCTGGCCAGTTCTAAGGACACCAAAGTTCTTATTGAAAAGTGTCCAGAGGAAGCAAGCTGTCACCTCTCTCATCTGTGACAAAGATTCTTATTGGACCAGTTGCTGCTTTATGGAAGAGTAACAAGAAATCTCTATGTGTGTTGACACTGCCATTCACAGCCACTCTCCTGGGTCACCATCTTTCATTCTGGAGACATGACTCGTGGCATATGGAGAAAGGCAGAATTGTAAAGTACAATAGGTCAAGAGCACGGCCCAGACAATGCGTGTAGAGATTTTTAATGGGACTTTTGTTGCTGGGAAGGTAGAGTGTGTGAATGGGTGTGTGAGTGTGCTGAGCTCAACTCTCCACCCATGTTTCCTGCACTGAGTCTGCCAAACCCAAAGTTATTGTGTAATGAGAGAGGGCAAAGCTTCACGTGTCCTGTGCAAGTGAGTGACTGGACACAAACCCAGTCCTGCGAACCTGTGTCTTATCCCTTTGCCTGTCTCCCCACGAACGTGCCCACTGATTCCCTTCTTAACATTCTGGAAATCGGAATGCATCTTACGATTGATTTTTACATTTAATGTCGTTCTTTTCTGTTGTACTCTAGAAAGCTATTATCAAGTCGATAAAATGTTTCAGTATCATTGCCTTCTGAAAACCAACAAAACAGACTGTGTCGCCCCAAGCATCACTCTTCAGGGTATAAAATGAATCCCAGCAAGACTGCAATCCTGCTTACCTAATAGGGAGAAATGAAGTATCCCGCTCTAGGGATACAGGCGACATCAACTTCAGAAGACTGTGCCGGTCACTATCAACCCTCCTGCAGATAACAGAAGGCTCCAGAGCCTAAAACCGCTGCTTCCAGAGACCTGGAAATGTGCAGCTTTCCCCATCCATCTCCTTTTTAGGCAGATTTCTCATAGCTTGTTGAAATCACGGTCAGCATTTTCCTTCCTAAACGATGCCCAAACCCATCTAAGTGGCCGGTTTCCTGTGGGTGGAAATGTACTATATTTACATTTGAGTCGGTGACACAGGGAACAACTCTGTGTATACCAGTTATTTTCCTGTTTTGCTTTATTTTAAATGATTCTTTGAGAAGCAGCCCTCAGAAAGGGCATTTCTGGATCAAGTTTAGAGTCTTTGATTCGTATTGCTGAGCTAGTTTTGACAAATGGCATGCTGATGATAAATACTAGGGGCGTGTGATTTCTGCCAGCCTCCAATCAACTAATCAGCATTATTTATTTAGTTAATTTAAGAAGCATAAATATTACAGCATCATTTTAGTCTTCATTTATTTGATTGTTCATGGCCTGAATATATTTTACTTTGGATCCTAATATTATATGGGTAAGGGTTTCTACTTTCAAGCCACTGATGGTATAGAAGAGAACAGCATAGACAATGTTTTTACATTCTGTGTTTATCTGGGGTGCTCTGGGAAGCAAACATCACGGTGGGCTTATGAGTTAAGAGCTGCATAGACAGAGTACATTGTGGAGGATATGGGCCGAGGAGCAAAGGTCTCGGCTCTGAGACAAAATACTCAGCATTCACAGCAGAAAGGAGGAGTGCTTGATTTGGCTCTCAGTTTCCAGTGCATTTAGTCCATGGCCAACTGGCTTCACAGCAAAAGTGAGGTGGAAGAAAAGCTTAGCAGAAGATGGCTACTCACCATACGCCAGGCAGGAAGCACACAGAGAAGAGAAGAGAATACCCTCTGGGAAGAGAATACTCTCTTCAGATCATACCCAAGGACCCTGCAGCCGGGCTGCTTCTCCTAAAGTGCTTCTCATAGCTCTCTCTCCTCCATGGGTGAATCCGCTGATGGGTGCAGCACCTCCACGACCCAATGACCTTCTCAAAGGCCCGCCTCTGTACCCACAAGACTTCTGATTAACATTTTAGAACCAAACCATGACAACCAAGGACCACAAGTGGACTGCTGTAAGAGGCGGGGGAGGGGAAGGAAGGCGGCCAGCGGGCCTGGCAGTGCAGCACTTCCTGACAGCATCTTTTAAAGTGTCACTTATTCTATTTCTGATTAAAACGCACACTTCAATGCAGGTCAGTGGCTATTGTAATTGTGCGTATAGCACCACTGATCAAATCCAGCCAAGTTCATGTTCACGTACACATTTAATTTTATGTGAAGTACTGTACATCAATGTAGTGATTTGAGGGCATTAACGATCCTTACTCTCTATTCTCCCAGACAGAATTCTTTAAAGTCTTCACACTGAAACACCGCCCCCAGCGTCACCCTCTCCTCCTCAGACAACACAGGGAGCATTCAGATTCAGCCTCCAGAAGACACTGTACTCAGTTCTAGTTTAGTGCCTTGCGGAATCACCTCTCCGGATGCACCTCCACATGTTGACCCATCTCTGGATTGCAGGGGGAACCTGAGTCCCCTAGGGCAATGTGGCTTATTCAAGGTGCATGGCGAGTATGGATAGATGTGCTGCACTTCCCTCCCCAGTCCCTCACGCTCCACAGCCAGCTGGTGCATTTATCATCCTCTTAGTTTTATTTCTGTCAAAACACTTGTAGCATTGTTTCTCTGGATGAATGTAAATCTCTTCTTTAATGAACCTTGAAAAAGTGAAACTCACCAATTAACCTGCTAAAAACTGCCATCACTGTAGGTACCATGCCCACCTAGATCAAGGCAGAGCATTTCTTTTTTGAGACAAGGTCTCACTATGTAATTCAAGTTGGTCCTGAATTCACTGTGTAGCTCAGCCTGGTCTTGAACTTACAGCAATCCTCCTGACTCGTCCTCCTGAGTGCCGGCATTACTTGTGTGTGCCACCACATCTGGCTGCAATCTTTTGATTTCAGGCTTTTTAGAATTATCAGTATAGGGGCTGGGGATTTAGCTCAGTGGCCTAAGCGTCTGCCTGGCAAGTATGAGGTCGTGAGTTTGATCCCTGGTACCAAAAAAAAAAAAAAAGAATTATCAGTATACTATAGTCATTTTCATATAAAGATCATGTATCACTTGTTAAGCTTGTTTCTAAATATTTCATATTTGGGCCAGAGATTTAGCTCAGTGGCTTAAGCGCCTGCCTGGCAAGCATGAGGTCATGAGTTCAATCCCGGTACCAATAAATAAATAAATAAATAAATATTTCATATTTTAGTTTCTCTTGTAAATAGAATTTCCTCATCAATGATGCATTCTAGGTTTCTGCTGGTATGGAAGAACAGAATTGATTTTAGGTAGATTTATTTTAGGTCTTGCTAATCCATGAAATTTTTACTAGATCTAAAGTTTTCTAACAGAAATGTTTAAGCTTTCTAAAGGTGCCATTATATTTGTCGTGACTTTCTTCCCCTTTGATTTGTAACTTGAACCTTCCTTCTTGAGGAACCTGTACAGGATCTTCAAGTACAAGCACAAGCAAGCCTGACTGGGGCCCTTCCAAGGCCCTTCACAGTGGAAAGAAGATGAGGGCGCCACCGAGCCCACAGGCTGAGAACCAGAATCGGAAGCTTTCCACGTGTTCAGCGGGAGAACATCTTCGAAGATGTCCAGGTCCAGGTGCTTTCTCAAGGGGGGCTTCTATGGAAGATGCTTCTCTCCACATGGGATGAGATCCAGGCTCTGGGGTTGGGACGATTTTCCTGGATGGCCTGGGTGGGTCTCAAATGTACCCATGGGTACAGAAGACAGACACAAGGTGAGACTTGAGCACAGAAGGAAGAGCAGAGCAGAGGGCCACTTGCAGGATGGTGAGCCAGCAGGGGAGGACGCTGCGCCACTGGCCTTGAGGATGGAGGAAGAGCTGGGAACAAAGGAGGCAAAAACTGTGGTCCTGAAGCTGGGAGATGGGGACCCCTGGGGCCTCTGGCGGGTGCACTTGTGATTCCGCAGCACTGCCCTGCGGAGAGTCATTTCGGATTTGTGACTTCAGAAAATAAAAGACAAGCACGTCATGTTCTGAGCCACCGTGAGTCACAGGAAGATGAAACATCCAGGGCAGGGGCTGTGCAGGGTCGGAGTCCCCGCGATGTCCCTAGGGGCTTCACTTCCTCCGGCCACGGCTCCTGCTGCTCACCTCGCCATGTCCGCTGGACTTTCTCATGTTGGTCGCCTGCCCAACCTCGCTGGACCACTGCCTATTTTACTCTGGTTCTCTTGAGGTAATACCCAAGAAGCACAGAGGAAAATTGCTTGAAATCCTTTCTTCCCTCTCAGGCTAGGTTCTCACCCACGCGTTACCTAGAGCTTTGTCACTTTTGGGTCAAGTCCGCAGCCAGAACTGGACACTGGTGGCTCCTCCTCCAACTGGCACTGTGAGTGGGCGTAAAGAATTTTCCACTCAGGGAGAGGCTATAGGAAGAAAGCCCATGCTATGCCCAGATCAGCCGTTTTTTATTTGTTATGCCTTAAAGATTCGCCCCCAATTTCCATAAAATATTAACTAATGATGTCCAGAAGAGCTAGTGGCAAGTCACACTAACCCAACTCAAACCTGGCTTCAGTGAACTGGGGACGTCCCTGTTGGTGCTTCCAGGAACCCCAAGAACCCCGCGAGCCAGGTCATGTCAGCTGGTGTGACCTCTGCTTCTGGCTGACGTCGCCTTCTCAGTCACAGAGCGTGCTCCTCCCTTGGTAGGCCCAGTCACCTCTGAAGACTCAGCCTTCCAAATTCTGCATCCATCCTCCCAAAAGGAGCTGGGTGGACCTACTCTCAAGTAAAAATCACAGCAAAAGAAGAAAGAAAAAAAGAGGAGCAGGCCGGAGTCAGGGAGGAACAGAGTCTCTGTGGACACATCCTATTGGCAGGCAGGGAGCCCCCACCATGGGGAGGTGGGGAGAGAGAAGGTGCAAGCTCCTCCTCCCAGGATGCACTTGGTTCAGCATTCTTGCTTCAGTGCTGATTTTCAGACTCTGATATTTGACTGGTGTAATGGGAATAGCAACAACAATAACAAACAGAGAGGTTGCTACCTGGCATGCACTGTTTTGAGTATTTCTTCCTAAGCGATGGGAACAGTTACCACTATTTAAATGATCAGGCTTTGGGATTCACAGAGATAAACAAGCAGCCCAAATTAAACTCAAGGTCCAACAGTTCACGCTCTGCCAAGAGCCAGCTCTGCTGTCCCGAGCCAGCAGTTCTGCCTCCTGTCCTTCCTCCTGACCCACAGGCAAGTAACCTGATGGCTTCCTGCAGACACCAAAGGGAGTTCATGGGACCCATTTGGGGGGCATGATATTCTACTAAGTTCGTTCATCTGTTTCTGGAGTTTATCTTACTCTGTCATGGTTGCCTGTTTTAATGTGTCACTGGCTGTCGTGCATCTGAGATGCTGGTTCCCACTGCAAAGCTGGGTTCCCAAGTCTCCGGTTAGCTTGCCTTGACATGAAGGAAGAGCGCTCATCTTCTCTAACACTGGCGCTCGTCAGCGTGCAGTGCTGGCTCACACATTTTCGGTAAGATAAAGCAGATAATAAAAATGCCATGAAAACAAATAATAAATATTATTAAATAAGTCTTCTTGGGCTGGAAATTAAAACATGAGATGTGTTGGAAGAGGTCATGTGACGTTTGTCAGCATTTGAATCATAAAGCAAACACATAGTCAGCATTTTGTGGTTGCAAAAAATAGGGGAGTAGTTGTGAGTTTGATCTCCAGTATCTATCATCTATCTATCTATCTATCATCTATCTATCTATCTATCTATCATCTATCATCTATCTATCTATCTATCTATCATCTATCATCTATCATCTATCTATCTGGTGAGGTAGACATTTTTAAGACCTAGGAATGTTGATCCTAAAAGCACTGATTTAGTCCAGCAAAAGAGTAACTTCAGGAGGTGGGAGTCAGCATTTCCACGTCTCCCTAAGCGTTCTTTCATGTCTTCTGAACGCACTTAATCACGGACCGGAGTAAGGCCGGGGATTTTCCAGGCACTCGAAGACCCAGCATGCATGTGTTACCAGGGAAGAGTGTGGACAGGAAAGTGACAGTGTGGTCACACACAGGCAGCACGTGCTGGAAATCCTTATTTAACCCCTAGGATGATGCTGGAATTTACCCATGCTCCAGCAATTTCACTTTTGGTGTATCCTAGTTTCCCTTTTACTTGTGGTTTTATTTTTCATGGGTGCTGTTACTTTCACTCAAGTTAAGCCCAAAAATGTTATTTCCAGAAATAAATAATTCACAGATTTTTAAATAACTTCCCTGCTACTAAAAGATTAGAAAAGTTCTATCTTATGGTGGTCATTAATCTCTTACTGTGCTTAATTTGTAAGTGAACCCTGATTATAGGTGTGCATATCAGGAAAAGAGCATACATAGGGCTCAGTGCTACCTGGTATTTGGAGAGTCTACTGGAGGCCTTGAAATGTCCCCTGCCAAGAAGGGGAGACAACTATGTACTCAAAAGAATGGGAAGCAGGGCCTTAAAGAGAAGTTTGTCCATTACATCCAATGGCAACCCAGTGCCCAGTGATGGATGAGTGGAAAAACAGAAAGGAGTAGAGACATAAAATGCAGTTTATGCAGCCTTAAAAGGAAGGATATTCTGACACATGCTAGTAACATGGTGCTAAGAGAAAGACGGAACTCAAAAAAAAATCATAAATACTTTCTAGTTCTTCTTGTGGATGCACAGGGTAGTTTGCTTTAGGGATGCTGAAGGTGAAATGATAGCTGCCTGGGCCTAGAGGGTCGGGAGACTGCCAGCTCGCGTCTGGTGAGGAGAAGTTGGCTTGTGAAGATGAAAGTGCTCCCTAGATGGCTGGTGGTGATGGTGCAGTTAGCTACTTAACACTACAGACCCTGCAAAGGTTAAGATGGTAAAAGTGTGGCATGTGAGTTGTTTTCTGCTTCTGCACCGGGGAGGCTGAGTACCTTGTCTGCAGCACACAGAGTGGTAACCAGCTGTTCTTACCCCTGCATCCCTCAGCTCTATGCTGCCTGGCAGCCCCAGCCCCTCTTGAGTCCTGCCATGAAACTGTAGCTGCAGGCATTCGGGGTGTAGTTGACTTTGTTCTGCATGTGTCCAGGTTTGTTTTCCCCATCCAGGAGTCTTTAGAAATAGAGCCACAAGGTGCTGGGTACACACACTCCCCTGGGCATCTTGGACAGTGTGGGCTGCCATAGGCAATTCCTCAGATTGGTTAAGTTATAACAAGCAAACACTGACTCCTGAATTCTAGCACTGGGCAATGGCAGGTCAAGATGTGGAGGTGTGGTGTCTGGTGTGGGCCCACCATCTGTATCTAAGATGGTGCCTGTGGTTGCAGCCTGATGGGGGAATGTGTGAGGGAAGAAAGACCAGGGACCTCCCTTCAACCCCTCTTCATGGCGTGATCCTGTTCTTTGGGGGTGTAGTACCTGCCCTCTTAGCACTGCAACCTTGAAAGTTAAGGTCCACTGGGGAATTTCAGAAGCCCGCATTGGAGCCATGGCCTGTCACTCTGGCAGGGCCTGGTGCGCCTGTGTGGAGAGTGGACACTGCTCCTGCTTGTGCATCTATACCCAACGACCTACCTTTGTCATCTCAGTGGAGCAGGAGATGAGAGGCAGCCACCTGCCTGTGTGCTCAAAATCACTGCTCCCCAAGTTCCAGGGAGGAGGAAGCCAGCAGCACAAGACACCAGGGGCCTGAGGACCTGTGCCAAGGTGCGGCCTCCCTGGGGGCAGCTGGGGAGACCCGGCCCCTTCAGAGGCCATGATTTTACTCTATGAGGGATGCCGGCCAGACTCTGCAAACACCGCATTCTATCTTCTTTCTTCTCAATCTTCTGTCAGTCAATTTGAAAATCTTTTGTGTTTTCTCTTCTTCCTCTCCAGAGACAATTGTTCTAGAATCTTCTGAGGGTCTCTGGTTAACTCCCTAGTTTCTGTCTTTCTCTACCCTTTTGAGAGCACTGCATAATGGCTTACTTTGGGCCCTTGCTTAGTCCTACCACCTGAGTATTTTCTACAGTTTTCATATATTACATTCAAAGGAGAAGAGTGTGAAATTGGAAAGAGCATTTTAGTTCTTCTATCTTTACCAGCATCCTTAAATATTGAGACTACAACTTTCCCTTAAAAATGCACATTAAATCATACCACATAATTTATGTAGTTAGAGCCTTCCCTTTTGCCTTAGATACACATGAAACTATAGTCTCCCACAGAAATTTGTAAACATTGAGCAAGTTGTACATTTAATGTTTCCCCCATCGAGGGAGCTTTCTAGAATCATCCAAAGATACCCTGAACTTTCTGTTCTTGCTTTGGGACAAAGGAAATGGAGAGTATGCTTTGTCACCTGGCTTCCAGAGCCTTTGGCTCCGTGCTCTTTCACTGTGAGTACCAGTGTGATGACACCCATGACTGTGTCACAGCTGGTGACAGAATGGCCACACACCACGATGTGTAAGTGAGCTCGCAATGCAGCATCAGCCCATTGCATGTACTAAGCTAAGTGCTTAGTGATGGTAAAATGCAGGAAGAGCTGCGTCCTGCAGGACCTGAGTTCAGAGGTGTGAGGATCACCCATGGAGGTGTTGTCATGGAGCAAGAGGAGGAGAGGAGGGGTGAAGACGCAGAGGGGTTCAGGAAAGACAGGGTCTGTGCCTTGATTAAGCCCCCTCTGGTCAGCGTGGGCTTTGCAGTTTCAAGCGGCTCACACTTCGGACAGACACCTGGGTGCTTCCATTGCCGAAGATGGAAACCCGGCTTGGAACGCCTGCAGTGATCGAGGTCAGGGAGAAAGGCAGGGGGTTCTGAGGAGCATACGAGCCCATCCCCATCTTTAAACACGCACTCGTGGGTCGGGCCTTTGCCACTGATCTAGATATAACTGTCAGACAGTCGTGTCTACACTGCTTGGTGGCACATTTATTGCCTTTCCCTGTATTTTATGGACTTTGTCTTTCAGGGAAATTCTGTCTTACATTTGCAGATTGGGATTCCTATCTTTTTGAAAGCCTCCAGAGAGAAGTACAGTGCTGCACATTTAAGAGGTGTTGCTGTGCTAAAAGCCCCGTGTGTGAGAAGCCCCTTCTGTTTTTTGAGATGCAGGCGTCAGTGGGGGCTCCGCATCTCTGCAGAGCACGGGCCCCTCCCCACACGCCCCCATGCATAGCTGCACCGCGTGTCTCAGCCACGGACGCAGATGTGAGGGGCTCCGTTACCCTGCCAGCTCGCCCGCCGCCCGCAGTGATGGATGGAGCCCCGTGCTGAATAAGACCCCGTTTGCCATCATTAATAGCACAGGGATTCAGAACGTGAAGCCATTAGAACGGTAATAAAAAAGAGAGACTGTCATTATTCCAAGCACAGAGCAGAAAACGAGCGGGACTCCTGTAATTATGGACCGTGGCAGCTGCAGGGGCTCCAGGGAGGAGGGGATGCTGGGGTGGCCAGGCGGGGCTGGCCGCAGCCTTCAGACGCAGAGACAGGCGGTGTGCAGACGGGTGGCCTCCAGCTGCCCCAAAGAGACCATCTTGGTTGTTGGGGAAGGAGGATTCCTAGTGTCTCAGTTCTATTTCTTCTGTTTGTTTACTAGTCTTCCAAACGTATGTGGAAGAGCTTGCCCTCTAAATGTCTACAAACCCACATTCTGCAAAGTACTTACTTTTTTTAAACTGAGTTTATTAGTACAGTGTAGGTGTACATAATGGTCACATTCATCACAGGGAACTTGCGCCTGTGCATGATGTATTTTAATTCCTGTTTTTCTCCCCCTTCCCCTCCCGTCCCTTCAATCCCTCTTTGCCTCTTTGTTTACAAAGCTTTGTTCTTATTTTATCCTTTTTTTCTCCTTTTCCCTTCCTTCTTTTCCTCCATTCCCCTTTTCTTTTGAAGGTTTTCTTTACTTCACAAAATCGATGGTACACTTTGTTCTTATTTACACTTTCAGTTTCTCACACCAGAAAAACAATGAAATACTTACACATGCGTCCGATGCCTTTATGATTTCTCAGTTAAGTAGTGGCCACTGTCAAATTTACTTATCAAAGCTCCATTTCCACTTCTATTGTCAAAGGGAAATTTGATTTGTAACAGTTGTTCGCTTCTCATTAAACTCATCATTGGCTGCTAATAATTGTTGCACTTTTAGAGTAGAGTTTAAAATCCAAGGAGCAAGCCAAGCGTGGTGGCACATACCTGTGACCCCAGCCCTCCAGTCCTGAAGCAGGAGGATTGCTGCAAGTTCGAGGCCAGCCTGGGCTACAAAGTGAGTAAAAGGCCAGGCCAGTTTGAACTGCACAGTGCAACTCTGTCTTAGAAAACAACAACAACAACAACAATGACAAAACCAAAACCAAAAAACAACCACAACAACAAAATTAAAAAGATCTGAGGAGGTCAGGCCCAAATGACTTCCTAAAGTTGGGATCTGACTCCTGCCACCAGCCTCAGAACAGGAACCAAAGGAGAAATACAAACTTTGTTAAAGCCAGGCTTGGATTCTTGTAATTTCTGTTTCACACTGAAAACTGCTGGCAGGAAGTGATTGCTGAGCCTGGTGAATTGACTGTCCTGGCATTTGTGCTGGTCCTTGCTTCTCTGCTGCCCCATCCCCCCCGGCACTCACCGTGAGCACACTGAGCCATGGCTTGAAGGATAGAATACAAGTGGGGCACTCTGCTGTCACTGGGAATTCTGAGCCTTGGTGTTGAGGGTCCTGTGACAGCAGGAAGGCAGGACAGCCAACTCCGCCTAGGAGCCAGGGCCTTTTCCCTGCTGCCCAGTACTGTCAGCCCTGAGCCTCCCAGGGGAAAAGGCAGTGATGAAGTGGTGGAAGCCACCCTTTCAGAGACGGAGCCCGACCCCTCCACCTAGCCTTTGGAGCTGGGCACCAAATCCTGTTTGTCCTTGGGAGACCCAGCCCTGCCACTGACCTCCACCTGCTTTCCCAGCAGCGGTGTATCAGCCCCATGGTGGAGCTGCCTGGACTTCTTTCCTCCAGACCTCACGGGCATTTCCACACCTTGTCTCAGCTCTTGCACAGGAGCAGAAGGGTAATGCTCTGTGGGGGAATTAAGACTGGCCCCGCCCCAGCGGCATTATCACAACTGTGGAAAAGTATGGAAAAATGACCATTGAATGTCTCCAACAGTTGCTCCCCACTGTACAACATATAAAGAAAAAATCACCAAGAAAATCTAGATTTTGGTACCAACAGTGAGCTCTGTGACCACCGAGCCTCTGCCACCTGTGCTCAGCACAGCCTGATGGAGGCTCCTGTCTGAAGCCGTGCGGCTGGGAGGAGGGGGGCCACCCCAGCAGTTCTCTGCTGCAGGTGTCGCATCTCCCCAGGACAGGAAGGTTTCCTCTCATCTCTGTCTGCGTTCTAGTGCTTAGCTCCTGGTGGCGGCAGCTAGCAGGTCAGTGGTTCTGAGCTTCCATTGTCCTCACTCATGGGAAAGGACAGCCAGGGCACACAGAGGACACTGTGGCCCTCTGTCCTCTCCTAGTGTGCTCACAGGGCAGAGATGAAACTGAGAGGGGAAGATGAGGTGATTGTGGGCTGCACCACAGAGCACAGGGCAGCGCGAAGTCACCTGTGCTGATTGAATTGTAGTGAGAGTACCGAAAGGAGAGGGAAGAGGAAAGGGCGCAAAAACTGCACATCATTCTTGAAAGACGTATACCTCAAGTATAAGAGAAATATAGGTCAGAAATAAAATGACAAATTACCTCATTTTACAAATGAGTGAAATAGTCAGGTGGGCCACCCCCCAGGAAGACACGCACATGTCAATGTCTTCATAGAAATAGCGTCCATATTCTTAGGCGTCAGAGACAACAGCAAAACCACTGCTCCCGTCCAGAGTGACTTCAGTGACCGAGGCAGGCGATGCCGAGGTGAGGAGGTGGTGCAGGCCGTGGGGTTCCATGGCGCTTCTCCCTGGCAGCTGTTAGGGCGGTTTCTTAGAGCCACGGTTAAGAACGTGCACATAAAAAGGAAAATGTCTGTGGCCCAAAGCTGGTACACGACTGTTCAAGGCAATGTGGTTTCTAACACAAAGGAAATGGAAGCGACCTTCGTGCCCATCAGCTGACAAAGGGGACATCACGTGTGGCATGCGCATAGTGGAACGTCACCCCAGTGAAGCAATCGAAGCAGGGGAAACATTGTGCCAATTTACAAATCCTAGATGGGAAGGAGCACTGTCACAGTTTAGACCCAAAATGTGCCCCACAATCTCCGGTGTTTGGAGGGGGTGGGAACGTGGGCCGTTCTCACCCGTGGGCTCATGAACTGATTAGTTCATCCCTGATGTACCGCCAGGCGGGAGGCTGGTAGGCAGCACCAGGTCATGGGTGGACGGGCGCGTGCCTGTCCCTGGCTCTCCCCTCCTCTCTGCTTCCTGGGTTCTGTGAGCTGGGCAGCTTTCTCCTGATGGGTGCCTCGGCTGGGCCTCTTCTGCCCTGGAGACAGCAGACAGTGGACTAACCCCCTGAACCTGTGAACCCAAATAAACCTCTCTTCCTTTAAATTGTGGGTGGTGGATACTACATCCCAAAGAGAGGACAGCGACTAATACAGCCGTGTATCTTGTGATTCTATTTATACAAAATTTGTATTTTCTCTAGTGACAAAAGGGTACGTTAGTAGTTACGTGGGATTGGAAGTAAGTGGAAAGTGACAGGAATTCTATTTGGAGGGCGACGAAAAGGTTCTGAAGCCCACTGTGGTGCTGTTTGTGGAACTCTGAATAAACTGAATGATACTGAATCTTATCTTTCCAATGAGAGAACTGTGGTGGGTGAGATACATTTTAATAATGCTAACCTTAAAAAAAGAGTAAATGTTGGAGAATCTTACTTCCTTTCCACCCTTCCATCTCCTTTCTTGTTCTACTTGCACTATATCAAAGTGCAAAATATGCCCCATCTATGTGAAGACTCAAATCCCATTATTCAGCTCCCAGAAATGTCCACGTGGCCTAGTTTGTGGAATTTCTCTGTTCAGTGGTGATGGTGATGACATTATCAGGAGGACTTCGAAGAAGCAGAAAGCTTAGCAAACTGGTTTCCACCTTTTCATGGTAGAAGATCAGCACTATCAAGAGGATTCGAAGCAAAGGGAGAGAACCTTCGGTTCATGCAGTAGATCAGATCAGCTCCAGTCTGAAAGAAATTACAGACACCTCGTGAATGCTGCATCATTTTAGGGTGTCCTTGAAAGCCTGGCAGGGGCTTTAGCAGGCTGGCCGGCTTCTGGAGCACCTGACAAGGTCCCCTTCTGTGTTTGGCTCACTTGAGGCCTGGGGGGATCTCTCGGCTTATTCTGGCCATTTTTTTCTGGTCCTGGTTTTTCAGAAAAACCTGGCCCCCATCCGGGGCTGGGCCAGACCCACAGGGGAGGCTGGCACCTGGGAATCTGATGCTGTTTACTACAGCTTTTTGAGCTTTGGAAATGTTCGCAGAACAGTCAGAAGTTCTCAAGATGAAAAGGCGCCCCACATTTCCTGGTTTTGTTTTTCTGGGTCGGGCACCCCCAAACCAAGTGCTATAACAACTGCTCAATGAAACTCTCTATGTTTTGGACTCTCGGTTTATCTCTGGCCTGACCCGGACCCGCCCCAGCGTCCCGCGGGCCATCTGCTCCCTGGTGGGCCGCCCTGAGTCTTTGAGAGGCTGAGGACGGGGCCGCTGCCTCAGTCATGCAAGCTGTCTCGGGGGCTTGGTGTTGGCGTCTCAGTGGCAGCGGAAGGAATCGGAGCCATAGAAACCATCGTCTCCTCACTCCCACGGGCAGAGCAGAGCAAGCAAAGAAGAAAGGACGCGGGGAAGCTTTAAATCCCCTGATGCCTCACAAGCAGGAAGAGAAGGGTTCATTTGTTTTGAAGCCAGTGCCAGGGAGCTGGAGTCCTGAGGGAGGCCTGGTCCGGTTCCAAATGCGCGGGACCGCGGGAGACAGCGCTTTCCTGGCCTCTGAAAGGCCGGCTGTGGCTTTTGTTGTTCATTCTATCAGAATTCAGAATGCCCAAATCTAGTAAAATGAAATAATGCTGTCACTTAGATCTATGCGGTGTTACAAAAAATATAGTGACTCTTTAAAACGTTTTATTACAGAAAAGTGTACACTGCCACGAATGGGCCGCAGAGGTCTCCCCTCACTCTGGACACATCTACCCCACCATTCTCCCCACTTTCTGCAGCAGCTCTGGCGTTCTCATCCCTGAGGGTCTTTAGTTGCACTGTCCTAGCTGCCTGCACATCTTGAATTGGTTCAAAACATTTGTCTCTCATGGTCATTTTGACTTTGGGGAAGACAGAAGTTGCACGGTGCCAGACCAGATGCGTAAGGTGGGTGAGGACACAGCATAGCGTCGTCATTTGACAGAAGTTCCAGTAACCATTGATTAACAACATGCGATCCAAAAATATGGCGAATGTTCAAATAAAAAGATTTATTACAGTAAAAGACACATTGCCACTAATGAGCCCCCTGCTTTGAACAGACTTGTCCTGGGGTTCTTAGCACTGTGCTTTTCACTGCCAGAAGTTTATTGTTTTTTTTTTTTTTTAATTTAAACATTCACTGTGGTGTTTGACCATCCCATGTATAAGGGGCTTCACACAGAAGCTTCACTGGATGGTGGGACCATCGTCCTACTGTAAATGAAACTCAGAAACGCGTCCTGGCAATGCTGAGGAAACACAGTACAGGCTGGGCCTCGAGACCTCGCCCTGGTGGAGTGCGTGCGTGTTCTTCCTCCAAAATGACAGAGGACGGTGTAGCAGCCTCTCTGCGTGGGGAGTGCAGGCCTGTGTTCACAGACAGCATGCAGCATCCAAACACATAAATACAGCTTTTCAGAACACAAGTGTTACCTTTGTTTATTTTAAAAAGAAAACAGAAAAAAAGTTTTCAAACAAGAAAAAAGTTAAGAATTAACACTAGTTAATATTCTGCACACTGTTAGCTCGGAGCTGGTAGTTCGGGTTACAAAATCTAGATACAAAAGTGACCAATCAAACAATGACAGCACAAACTGTTCTTTTTGATGAACTAAGAGAGATTAGCAGTGTAGTGATCTATCCAGCATCCACATATATGCACACATTTATATGCGTTTACCCACAGACATGTAATCTTTTCCTTTCATCATTTTTTCCTTTCTCCTGTCTCAGTAGTTCTGTCCTTTTGAGCACTTTTTTTCCCTTTCATTATTGCAGCATCTATGGTACGTAAAAAATAAAAATAAATAAATAAAAACCTTCAGAGCACAAATTTTAGAGCATCAGGCATGCTGAAATCAGTGCTTTTCCTCCATTTTTTTGTGAAGCAAGTAGACATTTGATTTCTACCTGTCTTTGGATCGCGGCTGCTGCGTGGGGTTCCATGGGCCCCTTCCATGTGCGATGCCCTCTTAGCCCCTCACCTCCACGTCCTAAAGCTCCCTTGCCCCCAAAAGAGCTTCCTCGGGCTGTGGGCTGTGCAGCGACCCGTGCTAGATGGTTGGGAAGCCCCGTAGAGCCCAACATCGAGATACCGCAAGAAATAAACATGGGCTGAAATTAAATTTCTCTATTGTCTTCTCTAGTTCCTTCCCCCAATCCCTGTAACTGTATTGCTGAAAGTTCACAGGACATTAGTGGATGACCAAATATAAAATTGGATTTTCTTATAATACTCCTTAGACCTCGCACTGAATTTTTCATCTCTGCTAATGTGAGGTTAATAATTATCAACACCACAAAGAAAATATAAATATGCCTAATGCTGTAT